>JAODUO010000107.1:822500-862500 GCA_025642075.2 Ridgeia piscesae | reverse complement strand
CATGCGCGTGTTTGTGTGTGCATTTGTTTATATATATATATATATATATATATATATATATATATATATATATATATATATTTGTGTGTGTGTGTGTGTGTGTGTGTGTGTGTGTGTGTGTGTGTGTTGTGCTACCGTGCGTGCTTGTGTGAGATGTGTTTGAACCTTAACGTTGTTCTGTTTTAGACGTTGTTCTGTTCAATGCGAAGTAGACCGAACATATATTAAAGTCGTCAAACAGTCGCATTCCCGACAACATGGCAAAGATCACCACGGACAACTTACGTTACATTTTCGTTGCAATAATCGTCGGCTGGCTACTCGTGATAGTGTTTCGAAAATCGCTGGCACCAGTGTCCGTTATTACAGGGCGACCAGTCGAATATCTCATGAAAAGCAAGCCCGTTTGTTCAGTGGACGTCATCAGGAAATATTGCCTCGAGCACAATTACTTCCCGACAGGCGGCAGATGGTTAAACTCGTCGTACTTTCCCGACCTCTGCCGCTTCCAGTCTAACGGCACGGATAAGGAACGCGTGCGCGAGTGCTTAACGCGACGGAATGTTAAAAAAATCGTCGTCCTCGGAGATTCCAACGGATTGCGGTACTTCCGGGCGACGAAGAAACTACTGGCAACGTTTCTGAAATGTCGCACTGTGAAAGAGGAGCGAGCAATGACAAAGCCAGACGTGAGTTACTTTACGAAAGGAACTAAGTTGAAGGCATCGGACATCGTTGTACACCACAGAGATTGTAGCGGTTGTAAAAGTGTAGCAGCATCGTGTAGTGACAATTCCAAAAAAATAGACATCGAGTATATTTCGATGGAGTTTTACCTGGATACGGAAGTAACGACCGTCCGAAATGCTTGGATAAAGAACTGTCATCCTTCAAAAGAAGCGTCATATTGCCGCCAGTCAAACACGAACCAGGAATTTATACTTGGTGAATATCTTGAAGGCAACTACCCGGATGTGCTGTTGTTGTTCTCGGGGAATCACGACAAGGCAAGAGCTGGGCTGACCAAGATCCGTGGCGATATGGAATACTTGAAAATGCTCGTTAAAAGGTATGTTCCCAAACAGACAAAAGTCTTCTGGTTCAGCAAAATCCCAGAAAACCGGAAGCAGAAAAGCAAACACTGGAGAGATATGACATTTGACGGGAAATGGAAAACAAACCCATTCTTAGAACGTTTAAATTATGAACTGTTCGACGTCCTTCGGGCGGAATTTGAGGAGCCTGGTGGGAACATTTTGCCGTTTTTCGACATGTACAACATGTCATTCGATGTCCTGCATTGGACGTATGACGGGATACATCGAAAGGCCGAATGGTATGACGCCGTCCTCTCCAACTGGATGCAGACATTTTGTGAGACACAAAACTAGTATGTATTAATATCAACTAGCATAGACCTACAGCAGATTAACGTTCAACAAACCAACGAAAATTACTATCGATATTTTCGCTGTATTTTTATATTAACCTCGTTAGCGTTTTATTTGGGTTCTCACTAGTTAAGAGATTGCACGTAGTGTATATTAATACCAAAGCGAATAGGCGGAAAGAGGCACCACTCCTCAGTTTGTCCTCAATAGAATAGAATAGAATAGAATAGAATAGAATAGAATAGAATAGAATAGAATAGAATAGAATAGAATAGAATAGAATAGAATAGAATAGAATAGAATAGAATAGAATAGAATAGAATAGAATAGAATAGAATAGAATAGAATAGAATAGAATAGAATAGAATAGGGACGGGACGGGACGGGACGGGACGGGACGGGACGGGACGGGACGGGACGGGACGGGACGGGACGGGACGAGACGAGACGAGACGAGACGAGACGAGAATAGAATAGAATTGTATTGTATTGTATTGTATTGTATTGTATTGTATTGTATTGTATTGTATTGTATTGTATTGTATTGTATTGTATTGTATTGTATTGTATTAACTGTAACGGTATATCGTGGTACAAATATGATCACAGTTTTACAAATACATATTACAGAACATACAAAACACTACATATCAATAATTACAACTGGATAATAGTTACCCAGCTATACTACTACCCATATAAAATTACGTTAATACAGGTTCATGAGTACCACACTAGGTGGCGGGTCATTGACCATACAGTTTTAAGCTACACAAGATGAATTTTGCCGGATCATAAATTTTGTCTGGCTCACTGGTTTGTAGCATATGAATAACATTGTGTACATTTGCGCTCACCCTAGTACATGAAGATATATATTTTGTTCTCAGGTCATCCAATTTTTACGATCATATAAAAAGTGAATGTCATCACCTAACACACCTTCGTAGCAAAAACATGTTGGAATTTTTCGGTGATTAACAGGTAATTTATGTATACGTATGCTGAAATGTGTCCAGGAAGGATTTCGGTATGCATTTTTTTCCAATGCGATATCTTATATAGTTGATATATCATATTATTATCATTTGTAATTCTATTGTGCCATAGTTGCTTAAGTTAATCACATTCACATTTCTATGATATGGCGTTAACCATAATTATATAATTAATAACATTTGTTTGAAGGATGTTACTAATACATTTAATCCAGGGTGAGAAATGTACATCTTTATAATAACGATTATATAAGATTATGTACATGACTTTATTAAATATTTTCTTGCTGCTTTTTAATAGTTTTGTCGAATAACAAACTATGCATTGCTTATTGTTAACTGACAGTGGGTATCTGCATAGCTATCCATATTTTGGCATATTATGAGAACATGTGGACACTCCAAAAATCAATTTAAAATATCTAGTTTGCACTTTCTCCAGGATATCAAAATGTGCATATCCCCACACACCATAAACATGTAAGATTTGTTCTACACACTTGTCAAATAACTTAAGTATAACATCGTTTGGTAGATTTTGTCTCCTGACTTTTTGTATGAGTACATAGCCTTTGAAGCTGTATCATGCAACAACGTGTTAGCTTTAACAAAGGATCTATTCCAATCATAGCAAATTCCCAGATAAATGTAAGCCTCCACTTGATCGAGATCCGTATTGCCAGATTAATATGTGCGTATGTTACGTATCTTTGTCGTTGACCTGGCAAAGACAATAATATTTGTTTTACTTATATTATCCTTCAGTTTGTTACAAATACAGTATTCATTCAATAGATCAAGATTCCTGTGCATGTCACATTCATGTTTTGCCATTATAACAATGTCATATGATATTAGTTTATTTCCATAACATTGCTCTGTTGATGGAGTCAAATGCATAACTAATATGCAGAACAATCTTCTACCGTAACATACAATTAATTCAACAATACACTTACCCGCAAATATTTGGTAGGTTATAGAATAGCCTTTCCTAAAGCCTCACTGATTATTTGTTTCGAGTTTATATAGGCTGTCTTTATATATCGGGTTTATTATGCCAATTAACCAATCATGTGGTATATGTCCACTCAGTAATACAACATTAAAGATTTGTGTTAGCATATGCAGGTGATTTTCTGAGAAAGATATGATCATTTCATTAATGATATTATCTTCCCCGCATACCTTCCCATTTCTCAATCGTTTCACAGCTGTTGTCACTTCTGCCTCAGAAATTGGTCTATTTAACTACACTGCTTGACATTTGAGTTCCATTCCTGTTACACTCAAGCCCAGCTTCATTTGTTTCAGTAGAATTTAATTCTGAAAAGTGTTCAAGAAACTCATCAATAGCCGGAATGCAGCATCGTCCCCAGCGGCTATTTAGGATAACTATGCCGTGGCGCTATCTTTTCCTAGCTACAACATACAAATCTAACTAAGACAGCACACAAATCAGTATACCTGTACGTTCGTGTATCCTATGCTATTTTGAAGACACTTATTTATTCTTCAATTACAAATACTACTTATTATTGTAAGCTCAAATGTGTTACTATTAGAGGCATGCGTCCGTCGGATGATCGTGTCACGCCTGCATGCGCCAACCGGTAATCTACAAATTGCGTGTACTAGTTTACAATAAGGTTACTATTAATTTTATATGCGACAACTTCAGGACGTTCCTATTTCTCACTCTTTAAGTTGTGGAGTTGTTCTTATTCATATTCGAAGAAGCACGGAGGGAAATATCGATGACTGAGTTTTGATTGGGCTTCGCCAGAACAGATTTTACCACAAACTGGTTACAAAACATGACTACGCTTTGACTTATAACTCCAGGACACAAGATCAGTTTAATGTTTAAGCCATATCATTTTATATTATTCTCGTTCGTTGAAGTGGACATGTGCGTCAAGTTGTACGGGCTGCCCCCTAGCTAACATGGCGATGGTTGATTGCCATGCTAACTAGTGGTAGCGACTCACAAGAAGAACACAGGCTCGTCTACAGCGTAGA
The DNA here is from genome assembly GCA_025642075.2 of Ridgeia piscesae. Taxonomy (NCBI): domain Eukaryota; kingdom Metazoa; phylum Annelida; class Polychaeta; order Sabellida; family Siboglinidae; genus Ridgeia; species Ridgeia piscesae. The sequence continues at coordinate 858,089 of JAODUO010000107.1, read as the reverse complement.
TTTTAATTCATGGTCGTCATCTCACGTACAAATACAGCCGGTGTTGAAAGAACATGCCAGTCCTAAATTGGCCTTCTATTTATACTATTAGTAGTCCTGCCCTCCGTGCTGGTCGTCACGTATACACTTACAACAGAGATTTCCTTTGATGTCACTGGTTTGAATTTATAGGTGCACATCGTATTATGTGCAAGCTAAGTTTGGTTTCTCAGATGAAATACGAGTTACAGGAATCAGACATATGGTTTGAATATCGAACAGGGTCAAGATGACTGGCATATTTGAACTGAGTGTGAGGAGGATCGACCAGCGCAGGGAACATTAATCGAAGTACCTAATAGAAGATGTCTCTTCTACGAAGTACAACAAAAGGACTGCGACCTGTGTGGGGACATCGGCCCCACACCTTTACCTTGACAGTTACTCATTAATTACCTACCTACACGCTGTATGTATCTACTATATATATATATATATATATATATATATATATATATATATATATATATATATATATATATAATAATAATAATAATACTAACTAACGTCTACTACTAACTAACACGGTGGCTGTACGTTACAAAGTGAATGGTTGCTCACCCCTTCGCCCCCGTTTGGTGGTGTGCGTACCCTTTACCGATATAATCGGCCTTTCTGCACTCTGCTGTCGTGAACCAATTGTTAGACCTGTAATCATAATCTTGACATTTATTCGCTGGAGCAGAACGGTCTACCCGGCTGGCGTCGGCCTACATACTGTTCACTGTAATCAGATACATGGCCAGTCAGGGCTCAATGCATGAGTAGAACTTGAACTATAACCTTGTCCATAACTAATCACCAGATAACTAATCACCAGATGTCTGTCGATTACTTTTTCAATGTTTAGGTCATACCGTGAAATTATGTCTTGAGGTCATACAGTGCGATTGTGCCGTGCCGTGCCGTGCCGTGCCGTGCCGTGCCGTGCCGTGCCGTGCCGTGCCGTGCCGTGCCGTGCCGTGCCGTGCCGTGCCGTACCGTGCAGTGCCGTGCCGTGCCGTGCCGTGCCGTGCCGTGCCGTGCCGTGCCGTGCCGTGCCGTGCCGTGCCGTGCCGTGCCGTGCCGTGCAAAAAAATTTTTATAAATAGCGCTGTTCCAAGTGACGTCGCCTGCGTGGTACACAGAATAATTTGTGTTCACTGGAGCAGAACGGTCTACCCGGCTGGCGTCGGCCTACACACTGTTCACTGTAATCAGGTACATGGCCAGTCAGGGCTCAATGCACGTTTTTTACCCGTCTAAGTGAGAATATTCTCTGTTTCTGAAGCTCAGTCTTCTATTTCAAGGTGTAACCGTTTATTTTGTAACTAATAGACTAACAATAATAATGACGAGGGATGAAATGACTTGAAGCGGACGGGATTGTTACGACTGTTTCAGCATGCTATGTACAAGAGCCCGTGGAGGATGGATTGTTGTAGGATAATCCACGGATCTCAATGATACGAACACATATGTTACACAAACTATCGGAAGTACGTAGGTAGGAGAAATCTCCACGAATAAAACAAGGCTTGATGTCACAGTTTGAATTTTATGCACATACGGTAGCTTAGTTGCAAACGTTAGCTCAGCACAGAACGGCAAAGTTTGGAACAGACTGCAGAATAACCCGTTTGTTAACGGCGTATTTGTTCTAGTTAAGATAAGTCACGTCACATAGAATACAATGTGTAATTGAAGTACAAAAAAGTGCCTGCGCTTTCATAGGACAACACTAATTTTGCATTTGCATTGACGCCCCTTTGTGTAAGTGGACGGTGTAAACAATAATTATCTCTGTCTGTACGAAAAGAGGTGCGTGAAAAGTCTTGAATTCTAAAAGACGAATAACCTCTGATTTGTTCAGACGGTGTGGATGGTCACATGAAAACGCTATGGTTGTCACCCTTGTTGTGTTGTTGTGTGTGCGTCCCTTTAGATTTGAATTCAGTTTTTGCTGTATGCTGTTTATTATTTGTGTAACATATTTATAATTTATTAGCTGGTAGGGTTAATCTGATTTAGAACTGTTTGTACTCATGTATTTATTGTATTTTATTGTGTATTTACTAATTTGGTTATGTACTTACTGTGATTACTAATTATTTTATTGAGCGCGGTCGTGCTAAGAGGTCGTGTCGTGAGATCGTGCCGTGAAATTATGTCTTGAGGTCATGCAGTGCGATTGTGCCGTGCCGTGCCGTGCCGTGCCGTGCCGTGCCGTGCCGTGCCGTGCCGTGCCGTGCCGTGCCGTGCCGTGCGTGTCGTGTCGTGTCGTGTCGTGTCAACACGACACATGTATTAAACTCTATAGACTATTGTATTATATATCAACCAGGCGCCGTTTCATAAAGCGGAGTCAATTTACACGCAAACAGGCGTTCTACTGGTCGCAGTTAATAGCGACTAGTCAGCCGAATATCAATTGGACCACTCGGGTTACTCGCATAACCCTAAAGTGGTATCCGGTTGATGGTAATTAATGCAACTCAACCAGTAGTCTCGCTTAACCGACTGTCGGTCGGCTGCGGAACTACGCTGAGAACACAGTCTGGTTACTTAGTCGGTTTTTTGTTTGTTTATCCCACTGACCTATTTAAATACTAGATAGCGCGCGGCCGGGTGTTATTTTGACGCTATCGAGCTGTCATCATATTGTTAGAATTGGCCGGTCTACTGATTTACCCATATTAGCATCTGCCTCTTGTTGTATAGTTGTAGACTCGGCGTTCTAATCTTGGGCACGTAACGCAATATTCCCCCTCCGTACTGACCCCCTAGACAGTTAACCATAACCTATTCAGTTCAGCCACATTGTCACTGTCCATTAGAAATCAGATACTCACGGAGAGAGATTCTAATTACTCAATCATTTGCAGAAGACTTTTCCAAGTGTTCCTTTCAAGTACTTTAATACAGACAGCATAATACAGAAGTCAATACAATTGTCTAACTGGTCTGGCTCCGTGGGCGCCAGACGTGAAGTTACATGGTGCGTGCGTGCTCTCCCTCTCCTCCCTGATCGCGCACTACTCTTTCGTTAAATACTGGCTACTTCGCTCTCTTGCTATGTGTCTGGCCAATCTATTGGTTAGCGTCAGGTCTAGTGCACCTTTGCACTAACTAATAAGGACCTGGTATCTCTTACCTACGACTATCCACGTAGTCATGCTCCTACTCATCCAATAACTATGCCTGGTCTATCCTTAGGGAACTCGGACAACTGGATATAACTGGTTTAAGGACACCAAGCTATGCTTCTAGCTTGACTACTGCATTTCTACAATATACTGTTAATTATGACTTCATATATAATAATTATACCCATGTATAATAATTATAATATTTCATGAACAGTAATTTATGTATGCATACAGGTTCATGAGTACCACACTAGGTGGCGGGTCATTGACCATACAGTTTTAAGCTATACAAGATGAATTTTGCCCGATCATAAATTTTGTCTGGCTCACTGGTCTGAAGCATATGAATAACACTGTGTACATTTGCGCTCACCCTAGTACATGCAGATACATATTTTAGTCTCAGGTCATCCCATGTTGGATATTCATATAAAAAGTGAATTTCATTACCTAACACACCTTCGTCGCAAAGGCATGTTGGAGGTTTTTTTGGTTATTAACAGGTAATTTATGTATACGTATTCTGAAATGTGTCCAGGAAGGATTTCGGTATGCATTTTTTTCCAATGCGATATCTTAAATAGTTGATATATCACATTATTATCATTTGTAATTCTAGTTTGCCATACTTGCTTAAGTTAATAACATTCACATTTCTATGATATTGCTTTAACCATAAATATATAATTAATACCATTTGTTTGAAGGATGTTACTAATACATTTAATCCAAGGTGAAAAGTGTACATCTTTAAAATAAAGATTATATAAGATTATGTACATGACTTTATTACATTTTTCCTTGTTGCTTTTAAATAATTTTGTCGAATAACAAACTATGCATTGCTTATTGTTAACTGACAGCGGGTATCTGCATAGCTATCCATATTTTGGCATATTATGAGAAAATTTGGACACTCCAAAAATCAATTAAAAATATTTAGTTTGCACTTTCTCCAGGATAACAAAATGTGCATGTCCCCACACATCACAAACATATAAGATTTGTTCTACACACTTGCAAATAACTTAAGTATAACATAATTTGGTAGATTTAGTTTCCTGACTTTTTGTATGAGTACATAGTCTTTGAAGCTGTATCATGCAACAACGTGTTAGCTTTAACAAAGGATCCATTCCAAACATAGCAAATTCCCAGATAAATGTAAGCCTCCACTTGATCGAGATCCGTATTGCCAGATTAATATGTGCGTATGTTACGTATCTTTGTCTTTGACCTGGTAAACACCATAATTTTTGTTTTATTGATATTAACCTTCAGGTTGCTACAAATACAGTATTCATTCAATAGATCAAGATACCTTTGCATGTCACATTCATGTTTTGTCATTATAACAATGTCATATGATACTAGTTTTTTTCCATAACATTTCTCTGTTGATGGAGTCAAATGCCTAACTATAATCCACAAATGTGCAGAACAATCTTCTACCTTAACATACAATTAATTCAACAATACACTTACGCGTAAATATTTGGTCGTTTATAGAATAGCCTTTCCTAAAGCCTCACTGGTTATTGGTTTCGAGTTTATATAGGCTGTTAGTCTTTCATTGATGATGGAAGTGAATAATTTTCATAAGCAACTAAGAAGAGTTATCCCTCTGTAATTGTCTGCGGCATTAATGTCGCCTTTATCTTTATATATCGGGTTTATTATGCCAATTAACCAATCATGTGGTATATGTCCACTCAGTAATACAATAAGATTTGTGTTAGCATATGCTGGTGATTTTCTGAGAAAGCTATGATCATTTCATTAATGATATTATCTTCCCTTCATACCTTCCCATTTCTCAATCGTTTCACAGCTGTGTTCACTTCTGCCTCAGAAATTGGACGATTTAATGTTTCGGACTCAGACTATTAAAATGTCAAGCAGTGTAACTACACTGCTTGACATTTGAGTTTCATTCCTGTTACACTGAAGCCCAGCTTCAATTTTTTCAGTAGAATTTAATTTTGAAAAGTGTTTAAGAAACTCATCAATAGCCGGAATGCAGCAGCGTCCCCAGCGGCTATTTAGGATAACTATGCCGTGGCGCTATCTTTTCCTAGCTACAACATACAAATCTAACTAAGACAGCACACAAATCAGTGCACCTGTACGTTGTGTGTCCTATGCTATTTTGAAGATAATTATTTGTTCTTCAAATATAAATACTACTTATTATTATAAGCTCAAATGTGTTACTATTAGAGGCATGCGTCCGTCGGATGGTCGTGTCACGCCTGCATGTGCCAACCGATAATCTACAAATTGCGTGTACTAGCTTACAATAAGGTTACTATTAATTTTAGATGCGACAACTTCAGGACGTTCCTGTTTCTCACTCTTGAAGTTGTGGAGTTGTTCTTATTCATCTTCGACGAAGCACGGAGGGAAATATCGATGCCTGAGTTTTGATTGGGCTTCGCCAGAACTGATTTTACCACAAACTGGTTATAAAACATGACTACGCTTTGACTTATAACTCCAGGACACAAGATTAGCTTTACCATTTAAGCCATATCATTTTATATTATTCCCGTTCGTTGAAGTGGACATGTGCGTCAAGTGAATGGACTAGCAGTTGCTTCCCCCCTCTCCCCCCCCTTTTGGTGGTGGGTATACCCTTTACCGATATAATCGGCCTTTCTGTAGTCTGCTGTCGTGAACCAATTGTCAGACCTGTAATCATAATCGTGACATTTATAAATAGCGCTGTTCCAAGTGAAGTCGCCTGCGTGGTACACAGAATAATTTTTGTTCACTGAAGCAGAACGGTCTACCCGGCTGGCGTCGGCCTACACACTGTTCACTGTAATCAGATACATGGCCAGTCAGGGCTCAATGCACGTTTTTTACCCGTCTAAGTGAGAATATTCTCTGTTTCTGAAGCTCAGTCTTCTATTTCAAGGTGTAACCGTTTATTTTGTAACTAATAGACTAACAATAATAATGACGAGGGATGAAATGACTTGAAGCGGACGGGATTGTTACGACTGTTTCAGCATGCTATGTTCAAGAGCCAGTGGAGGATGGATTGTTGTAGGATAATCCACGGATCTCAATGATACGAACACATATGTTACACAAACTGTCGGAAGTACGTAGGTGGGAGAAATCTCCACGAATAAAACAAGGCTTGAATGATCACAGTTTGAAATAATTTATAACAATAACGAGTACAGCTTAGCTTGCAAAACGTTAAGCATCAGCACAGAACGGGTAATGTTTGTTGTAACATGACTGCAGTATATAATCGATTTGTTAACGAGTATTTGTTTCTAGTTATAATAAGTCACGTCCACATAGAATCACAATGTGTAATTGAGCCACCGTACAAAGAAAGTGCGCGTGCGCGTCATAGAGACAACACTAATTTGCAGTGCATTGTACGCACCTGTAGTAAAGTGGACGGTGCTAAACAATCAATTATCTCTGCTCTGTACGAAAAGCAGGTGCGGTGAAAAGCCTCTTGAATTCTAAAAGACGAATACACCCATCTGCACTTGTTCAGACGGTGTAGGATGGTCACATGCAAAACAGCTATGAAGCCTTCGTCATTCATTCCTATGTATGTACGGCTTTATAAAGATGCGCCCATGACGTCTCCTTGAGAGAGATGCTGTGAAATTCAGTATTTGCATGTATGCAATATTTATTATTTGTGATGCGACGACAATATTTATAATTATCATATAGATTAGGTATGGTTAATCATGATTTAGAACCTGTTGTACTCATGTATTTATCTGTATTTTATTTGTGTATTTTACTAATTTGGTTATGTACTTACTGTGATTACTAATTATTTTATGGAGCGCGGTCGTGCTAAGAGGTCGTGTCGTGAGATCGTGCTGTGAAATTATGTCTTGAGGTCATGCAGTGCGATTGTGCCGTGCCGTGCCGTGCCGCGCCGCGCCGCGCCGCGCCGCGCCGCGCCGCGCCGCGCCGCCCACGTCCTAACGAACACTGACAACATGGCTGTTTTCTGGTCAATACACAAGTAATTGGAGCTGTGGAAGACACTACAGTTGTATGTTTACCTGCAGATCCACCAGCCCATGGCAGACAGAAAGAGTGAATGGTGAATTACGTCTTTGTCAGAACTGTGGCCGCTGCCCGCAATCACTATACATGTCGGAATTGCAGTCCTTGGTACAGATATGCCCAAGCTAACGAAACAAGATCTGCTGATGTAAAGAGTCAGTTGATTTGTTCATAGTCAATCCAACTGCTTATTTACAAATCAACTGATAATTCGCAAGGGCAGCAGTCAACAACTGCTGAGTGATATCCCAGATGTTGTTCTCCGCTGAGAGCACAGAAGTTCGATCTTATGGCTGGTATACACTGGTATGACTCTCTTTACCCGTTGACCAAGCCTGCCATGGATCCACCAGGTAAAACTATCTGTATATGGCCGACTTGGACACCTGAAATTAAATAAGGCCTAAATAAAAATATCAACTATGTATAGTGGCGCAGTTGTTTAAAGCTTTGAACTCGGCTTCAGACTCTCAACTACGAGAACGAAACCATGTGCAGCTGTGTCAAACATTGGGCAAGTCTGTTCACCCGTCATTGCTCCAATTCACTCAGCTGTGTAAACAAGTAACTGGCTATAGAAAGTGGTGGATACTTGTACACGAACCGTGTTGATTAATTAATTACAGCTTGGCTGGATGCTTCCAGTCATGAGATGGTGTTTAAATGAATAAGTCTGCCAGGGCGTAAAGTGTAAAGCACGTTGGACAATGCTGAGCAGACATGGGGTCAAATACATGAAATTTATTTAAATACAAATACTCTTGAGGGATCCAAATACTTTTAATTCCTAACCATCAATTACAGATACTTAAAACGTATTTAAATACTTTCAAATACAAATGTATTTGACCACATATCTGATCCTGAGGATTGGATACTGCACTATATAAGAGCTGTGTTGACAGGTGACATATGAAAATGGAGGTAACTCAATCCATTATCATTTTAGAATATATGTTGTGTTTTAAAAAATCATTGGAACTTTTTTAAGTTCTCACATACTGGACAACTAGGCATGGTACTCGAAATGTTCTAGAATGATCCTACATCATTTACTTTTAAATAAATGTTTGGGTATATTTCTACTATGGAATAATGTGTGATGTTTTCATAACTATGCCTAATATCTGCATTGTATGAAATGTCATTTGTATTATTTAAATGTTGTATCAATAAATTGTGAGCAACACATTTCACTGTTGTTATAATACATATACTTACTTACATATTTGTTGGCGGATATATGTGACAGTTGTCTACCCGGTTACATTTGGAAGAACTGTCTGCTCCAAACACAAAATACAAAACCATGGCTATTTGTAATATATCATTGCACATCTGAAACAGAACCAGATGTCTAAATGAGTTTTTAATGAATAAGAAATATTATTAGCACAATGTGGAACCTCACAGCTACTATTATGGTTACCTCGCCACTATTATGGTTACCTTGACAACAAAGTTACCTTGCAACTTATATCACCGCAGAACTGTACATAAATATATACATATAGGTTATAGTTTAGAATATTTGTTCTGCTAGTTGTGTTATTTGTATCCAGTTCAAGTGGTTATTTTTAATAGAGACATTCCACTGTACATATATTTCAGCTAAAAACCATAACTTTATTATTCAGCATGAAGTCGATTTCATAAATACCATGGCTGGTGATTGTCTTTCTTTATTTAGCCCTCCAGTACTAAGCTCCAAATCCTCCCTTTAAATATACCACGCCTATTAAAAGAACAATCAATATTGACACACGTCTGTTTCATAGCCGCACAGGTCATGCTATGTCAATAATACAAAAACATGCCACAATCGCTACTGTTAATATTATAATGTCCAGTATTTGAAAAACAACAATTAATCTGCAGTTTTGTCACAGTTGTGGACAATTTGAAAATTGATTCCTTAACACAGTTTTAAGCTAGGGCGAAGGACCTAGCCTGTCACTCAGTGTCAGGCTGAGATAAATCGGTGAGCCATGCCCATGACCCCTTATGTGTTTCAAATATTTACACCCATGGCAAGACTGGTTAAAACTTGTGTCACTTGCCCAAGAAAAAACTTAGCCTTGCCTTGGGTATTGTTTACGCCATTACGCCGGCACGCCAATGCATATTATAAGTCATGTACGACGAAATTAGAATTAAATAACCCATTTACAACTACACTGGAGATAGCCATAACATTTACCAAACTAGGTACAGTCATCGTTTAGGAAAATTCTCACTATTATTGAATTAAACAATTTTATTCACCGCAAGAATCCTCTCGATGTTCGGCGACTCCATCCCAGTGGCCAGTAGACCGGAAGTGGGGAGTACCTCTTTTGCGCTCGTGACCTTTGCAGCCAACTCCGGCGCTCGCGAAGCGCCGCGCGTCGCGGAGACAGCAGTCCAGTGCATATCAGTCCGTGGTGACCTGTATGCTGTCAACGCCGTCTGCGCCTGCATTTCTATAGGGCGTGCAAGTCTCGCGCGCGAAAACGACGCTGGGGGCAGTTGGGGGCAGGAGGTCCATATACTCCCTGTTAACATATAGGACTTTGTTTTGTTTTGGTCATAATAATCGAACTGTCCCGAAATAGCGTATTTCAGTTATATTGTCCGAAGGATTATTACAAGCAGAAGCAGTGGAACATTTTGCCGGTGACAATGATCACGGAAATCATGAATTTTAGTCGATTATTATGGTGGTTGCCATGGCAATAGCGGCAAGTACTTGTGTTTGGCGATCTTGACTAATAACGAAGAGTGCCAGTTTTCGCGCTGTACAACCTGTTTGGGCCAAACGTGTACATGTGTTATGATTATGTGCATTTAGACAACTTGTCAGATATAAGTGCTTATCGAAACCACAACGTACAGCAATGTAAAACGCAAATCCTGTAAAAGACACATACAGCCTAGCATCGTGTCGATTATCTGCTCTACGTAAATCGCTATGTGTCTATGATAGTGTGGTAAACTCAATATTAAATCGGACATTTAAGATAAGAAACGTATAACACAAGATATTTGTGAACTGATTTTCCTAGTATTCATCAGTCGGAAACTACAACTGTCATCCATCGTTAGAATATTATTCTTGTGTCCAATTAGTCTCGCTTAGTCCAAAATAAGCTCTAGTCGCGCGGATTTTCGCCATGTATCGTGACCCACTTGCAGGCCCTATTCGACTATAGCTAATCATCACATGACATTTACATGTAGCGCTGTTCCAACAGTCGTTGCTCGCAGCGCTGTACACAAGGTTCTTGAAAATAGGTAAGTCTTTAGTTATACTTTAAATGCAGCAGAGGTCACATACCTGAATGCCAGATGCTGCTGTAGCGCGTTCCATAGACTTGGGGCTGCCACACTGAAAGCTCTGTCACCCCAGTGACGCCTTGTGCGTGGTACGCCTGGTGCGTGGTAATATTTGAATGGGCACGGAACTCGATGATGGAGTAGACGGTTGTTCATAATTATCCACTTGCACTGCTATTGCCCTGTCGTTGTTGCTGTCAAATACCATCTGGTCGTCGAGATGTTGCGGAGGGGAAAGATCGCCGAAGTGCATACAACCGTCAAACACAGGACTCCATCGTCATCTTGGAGTCAAAGATGTGGCGTTGGCGCGGTTAGGCCTAAATATCTCCGGGCGTTAAATATCCAGGTGACGTTTCTGCTCATGCGTGATAAATGTAAACTCATTGATGTGCTGCAAAACTCAAAGCATTTATAATAAAAATACCGTACAACACGACTTGTTCGTATACCTATAAAAAGCTATCTAAGGCGCAGTTATAGGGAAACAAAAGTCAGTGTTTTGGTGATATGGTCCTAACAAAGTTAATAAAAAGTAACAACTTACAACAACAATCATATTTTTAACGTCGGCGGTTTACCAAAAACATTTCTTTAGAACACATAGCCATAGAAAGTCTGTGGACTACGTCACCTAAGAAACAATGGTGTCAAGCACAGCTTGCGACAGCTGCAATACACGTAAAACTGTTGTAGCCTACTTGCTATCGTTGGTACGTGTTATTCACAACAATCTACATTTTAGTGTACTCTTTGGGGTAGGGTCAAGAAAAAGCGTACTTTTTGTACGGTTCCGAAAATGTTGACAATTATGAACGACCCCTTACTCCTTACGAGATTGATTTATCAATGCCACTCCGCATTCCTCCCTACCTGTGGCAAATGCCACAGGGTGCAGAGCAAACAGAACAATGCCCCGTGTCAAGGTTTCGGTAAGTGCTGTTAAATTCATGTCTGGATATTCCAGCGCATTTGATATGAACTGATTTGTTGCAGTCGTTACATGTTAGGGTGTGTGAATTGTACTTTAATGATTTCTTACATGAATTACATTTAGAGGGCCCTGGGTTTAGCTGGATGTCTCCTGAGAGTATTATGCATAAAAGAACAGTGAATTTTGTTGCTGTCTTGTTGTTTGACCTGGGTTTATATGATGGTGGGGTGATCAGTAAACCAGTGGAACTATTGGATCTGAGGCATTTGAGCTGTGCGATTGTTTTCCAGATAGGGCTGTACAGGTAATATGTTGTGATAGAATTTGTGTCTATTCTGGCTTTATTGTTGACATAGTCTATTTCTGTTGTGTTGCTATGAAAGCTCTTCAGTTCATGGTTGAGTCTAGATATGATATGCAGACACGCAAGCATGAACAGTGAATATTTGAAAATGCATCTTGAATGGGAGCTAGCCATATCACCAGCGTGAGTGATAGTGATTAAGAGTTAATAAAAATTAGTAATAAATACAAATGCACACACTTAGTTTAAAAATAAATAAATACACACACACTAAAATAGACTAAAAAATAAGATATATGCACACTATAATAAACACAATTTAAAGTCGTTCGTTGATCAAATAAAACAGACGAAAAGGTCTGTTAGTAGGTCGTTTATTACGTGATCAGATTGCGTGATAATGGTTTTTTATTTGTTTTATTTTACTTACAGTATGCAGTATTTGGGAGATTACACCAGACTATGTTTTGACTTAGAATGTATAGATACTATACCATTGTTTATACACGGTACACTTAGTTTAAAAGTACACACATACTTTAATAAAGTCGTTCGTTGATCAAATAAAACAGGCGAAAAGGCCTGTTAGTGGATTTTATATGGTGCTTGACTGAGTTGGTTTGTGGACGTATAGGACTTTGTTTTGTTTTTGGTTGTAATAATCGAACTGTTCCCAAATAGCGTATTTCAGTTATATTGTCCGAATGGTTATTATAAACAGAAGCAATGGAACACTTTGCCGGTGACAATGATCACGGAAATCATGATTTTTTATCGATTACTATGGTGGTTGCCATGCCCATGGCATTAGCGGCAAGTACTTGTTTTTGGCGATCTTGACTAATAATGAAGAGTGCCATTTTTCGCGCAGTACAACCTGTTTGGGGCAAACGTATACATGTGTTATGATTATGTGGATTTAGACAACCTGTCAGATATAAGTGCTTATCGAAACCACAACGTACAGCAATGAAAAATGCAAATCCCGTAAAAGACACATAAAATCTGACATTTGACCTTAACGTTGTTCTTTGTTCTTCTTGTTTGACCTATATTCAATTGTGTAGTTGATAAAAATAAGAATTTTGCCCGTATTAGTTCACGACCTATCCGCAAGGGGACGTCACTTGTACATTGCCCTACTTTGTAGTTCACCACCTATCCGCCGTGAACAGCGCCGTTAACTTGGCTAAGAATTCTTCCATGCTAGCAATACAAATGGTTTTTATGTTATGTGCTGTGTGTCAGTCTACGTTTTATTTTAATTCGATAATAAACTGAGGTTTAAATGAGATGTCTGGAACATTGCACGATATGTCTTGAACTTAGCGTGGTCTGCTAATGCAGTGTAGTTCCAATAATTTGCGAGGCATGACAATTATGTTACTATTGTAATATTTCTATCTTTAAAATCCTGAGCCCAATCCTGCAGCATGTATTTGTCATTTACATGCTTACTCAAAACTCTCTTAAACTAAATTGTTTGTTCTCTTATGTTTTCCTTCAGCCGTTATCTACGCACAAACTGTTATTATAATTAAAGCGTGGCATTGTGTTAACTATAACCCAGAGCATTACGTTTAAACATATATTTAATGTGACAGTTGGCGAATTAGTTATATCACTCACACCAAAATTATATTTATGAACAATCGATTACAATCACATGGTTCACAATGCCAAGATGTGATTCAGTGTATCCCATGACGTGGTTCACATTCTACCAGTACTAGGCCACCGCGAATCACAATTTGTTTTAATTTTGTTCTAGAAAAAATGATGACAATTGACAGGGTGTGAATAAATATCTTTTATCGATAATTAGTTAATTCATAATTTCCTTAATACAGTGAAAGAATAAAATTAGGAGAAATGCTGCAACGATGACTTCCGTTCTATCGTTCCGCACTGGGCATGTTTCGAAACAATACAACGAAACTTAAAAGAACGAGGCGATAACTGTCGCCTATGAAAACGATAAGAAGACTGTCGACACTTCACCTATTTTGTATATAATTGTGTACAATAGTATTTACAACTTCTTGAAAACAACTCAATTCTGTTGGTGTATGGACCAACTCACGACAGGTTTTGAGTTACTGCGCATGTCGAAAGAGGTGAACTTCCTTCAGGTTGTGTGTTGTTCATAACATTGACGTTTGATAATTGACGCATCGCAGTTGGTCAGTTCTCTCGCTTGTCAACAAGACACTGTATTGTTATTACCCTGTTTTAAGTTAACAATGATTATGAGGTAAATGTAAAAGACACCACAAGAGGTATGTTCAGGTACTCACATGAAAATAGCGTGTTAAAAAATAATCGATGCCACATACAGACCGAGCCTACTTCTTTTACCGGAATGCGTAGTTCTCTTCGGTCGAAAGGTAACAGTGGCGGCATCGACCACACCGCTATGACCCTGTTAATCCATTGTCGTCCGCAAAATAAACCCGTTTCTCCTATATTCACCACAACTCCCTCCTGGATCGTCGTTTCTGTCAACTGAAACGTTACACGATAATTCCCAATCATTGCGCTATGAAGTTTGTTACGAAGGAACTGGTGCACGAAGTATGAAATCATTCTCGTTCAGTCACCACGCACGTGTCCCGAAGAGGCTTAGGATAAATAATTACCACGACATGACGGACCAAGACACAGCTGAACCAAGTTCTTGGACGATCGTTGTTCGCGTTCTCAGACACATAACCCCTACCGTACAGTACCGTCACAGAACAGGAAGTGTTCATCGTGTACCCGTTCATTTTCATATCGACGTGCACTTCTGCTCGATCAGATCGGAATTGTGCTGCTTGTTGAGCAGCGACGGGTAACTGGAGGTGCTGCAGTGCCGACATCGCGACCGCCTCATGTCCTCGCTGCTCAACGCAGGCTCGTGCTTGCTCTTGAACTTCGTCGAGAAGCGTCGACAGCTGATGACCCGCCTCGGAGCCATGGCCACGACACACTGCCGACAGTCGCACGTCTTCGTGTGGGTGTTGTACACCGGCGCCGACTCGCAGTGGCTGTTGGTCCGGGGTTGTATCAGCACCGCCGTCGGCGAGTTTCGCCCAGCGTCAGGCGGAAGCGTCGCCGTCGATTTCGTCGACGTTGACGACCGGTTGTTCTTGTCCCCTTTAGCATGACTGTTTGCCGTGTCCACGGCGATCAACAGCCGCCGATTCGGGTGCTTCTCCGCCGACGAACTGTTCGACTTCGTGTGCGGTTTCGCGCGACACACCTGCAGGTCGTTAATACGCTTCTGTCCCTGTTGGCGGCGGTGGCGGCGACGACAGCACGGCAGGATCTGGCGCACGAGGTTGCCGCTGAACGCCATGTAGATCCACGGGTTGCAGCAGCTGTTGAGGCTCGCCAGCAGCAGGCACACGACGAACGTGTCGGCTGCAAACAACAGGCAGAATTAGTTTCACGCCTTTCGCCAGGCGGCGCCACTATGTGGCGATCATTTCACTCACGTTTTTACGAGCTCCTAAATCCGATATTGCTATTTAAAATCTGTCTTAGGTTATATGTGTAAATACTTTGAGTAATCATAAGTACTAGAGTATAGTCAAGGCTGTAGTTGTCGATGTGAATAACTAAACGCATATTAATAGCACCATTTTAATTATAGGTAAAACTTGACATTAAATGTGGTACATATTAATATTATAATTAAATTTGATACAAATTGAAGAGCAAGTAGAAAAATACTTTTGTATCAGGATGCCTTATTTATGTGATTTGTCACATATTATTAGTATCTGCATAAAGACATGCAACATGTGTCCCCCTTATGTAGTACTAACAGAATACACACAAGAGAACCGTGACCGTGTAAATTATTGAAAAAATGCCTGATAATCCCATGCACTAAACAGCACTCCCAACATGTACAAGTACGAGCACGCACCAACGCACACACATATTCCTTCTACGCTAGAGTCACAAGAGCCTGGAAACTACTCCCCGCAGAAGTAACAAGCGTACCCACACTACATCCATTTGAACAAGGTCTCAGTATCATCTAGCTTGTCGCTCCAGCCCACCTCACCATACTCTATGTATATAGCTTAGAGACTGTGTTTATCTGCACAAACCATTACACTCCTTTTACACAGTTAGTTGTTTCACCTTTTTGGTATTTTTCTTTCAACTTCATTTTCATGCACTCTTAGTTAGCATTGTATATTGCAAGACTCTTATGTTAGCCCCAGACAGAGTATAGACATCTAACGCCTAAGGCAGCTGCCCCTGCCTCTCAGTTCCCGCACCTATGGCCGTCTCTGTAAACTCTTGTACCTACCGCTATAAGGCGCATCCTCGTATTAAGCCCACCATATCGTGCACGTACCATTATAAGGCGCATCCTCGAATTAAGCCCACCATATCGTGCACGTACCGTTATTAGCCGCATCCTCGTCTTAAGACCACCATATCGTGCACGTACCGTTATTAGCCGCATCCTCGTCTTAAGCCCACCATATCGTGCACGTTCCGTTATAAGGCGCATCCTCGTCTTAAGCGCACCATATCGTGCACGTACCGTTATTAGCCGCATCCTCGTCTTAAACCCACCATATCGTGCACGTTCCGTTATAAGGCGTATCCTCGTCTTAAGCCCACCATATCGAGCATGTACCGTTATAACGCGCATCCTCGTCTTAAGACCACCATATCGTGCACGTACCGTTATAAGGCGTATCCTCGTTTTAAGCCCACCATATCGTGCATGTACCATTATAAGGCGCATCCTCGTCCTAAACCCACCATATCGTGCATGTACCGTTATAAGGCGCATCCTCGTCTTAAGCCCACCATATCGTGCACGTACCGTTATAAGGCGCATCCTCGTCTTAAGCGCACCATATCGTGCACGTACCGTTATTAGCCGCATCCTCGTCTTAAACCCACCGTATCGTGCACGTTCCGTTATAAGGCGAATCCTCGTCTTAAGCCCACCATATCGAGCATGTACCGTTATAAGGCGCATCCTCGTCTTAAGCCCACCATATCGTGCACGTGCCGTTATAAGGCGTATCCTCGTTTTAAGCCCACCATATCGTGCATGTACCGTTATAAGGCGCATCCTCGTCTTAAACCCACCATATCGTGCATGTACCGTTATAAGGCGCATCCTCGTCTTAAACCCACCATATCGTGCACGTACCATTATTAGGCACATCCTCGTCTTAAGCCCACCATATCGTGCATGTACCGTTATAAGGCGCATCCTCGTCTTAAACCCACCATATCGTGCACGTACCATTATTAGGCACATCCTCGTCTTAAGCCCACCATATCGTGCACGTACCGTTATAAGGCGCATCCTCGTCGTAAGCCCACCACATCTGCGTCACCATGAAGGGCGACCAGCACAGCAGGTAGGCACCGATGACGACGAACGTCAACTTGATCGTCTTCAGCTTGGAGCGCGAGAAACCGCTGGCCGTATGACGTCTGGGCGTAACCCCGTTATCGCAACTGTCACATAAGTCAAAGGTCACGTACGCCAACTGTTATTGGTTGACTAGATATTGTGATAACGTGTGCGTAAGGTTTCTTTGTAAGTTGTAAAAAGAATGATACTTCGTTGCAAGTGTGTTTTTGTGTAAGTAGGTGGAAGATCACAAAACTGGCCCGGTTTGTACAGATATTATTGAAATGTTAATGGAAATTAATAATAATAATTGGCGGACTTTGCGTTTATGTCGACAAATTATACTAAAAACTTAGTAGGTGACGTTATTCGAGTTAACTATATTGACCACCACGATCACAGAAACATGCATTGAAGGTATATTATATACTATACTTAGGTCAGTGAGACTCCCATCTGTCTAAATTACTTTAGATATATGACTACGTTAAGATAATATGCATTTTAATTTTACAAACATAGTCACTATACGAAATGCCAGTTATACCTTCCTTTAGGATACCTCGTGGACTTCGCCCTACATCACTTTACGATACACCGTAAACACCGCCCTAAATCCCTTTAAATAGAATGTTGTTAGCGTCTACGTAAAAGACACGCAACATGTGTCTACCTACTATTTTGCTGTTGCAGCAAAAACCTCGACCGTGTGAATTCTTGGGGGGAATAGACTGCTAATAACAACAGGATGAGACAGTGGTCGCCTCCATACGTCTGTCCTTTGTCCTATATAATGTTGGTTACCAGTAAACCGATGTCGACATTCACAGGGAATGAGACGACAGAGAGAATGGGGGGGTAAATAGAGACTCCACGAGAGTCGCATTACGTTTAAAACAAATAAACCCTATCGAAACCTCACTTACATTTTTCCCCTCACCTGCTCAAACAGATTATAAACGACTATTATGACAACAGAACAAATGTTGCAACACTTGTCGAAAACTACTCATATTCACACCGGTACGATGAAAAACCGAAGCCCCGCGACAGAGGACCGTCTCACCTGTAGGACGTGCGGGCCGATCGGTCTGAGATGACGGAGATACTGCCCGTGCCGTTGAACTTGTACACGACACTGGCTCGACGTTTTGGCGCACCGCCACTACAGCGCCTCGCGTGACTCCACACCACGAAGCAGATACGACTGTACAAGGCTGGCGGACATAGACGACGTCGCTGTTATTGCGTGTGTGTGTGTGTGTGTGTGTGTGTGTGTGTGTGCGTGCGTGCGTGTGTGTGTGTGTCGTGCGTGCGTGCGTGCGTGCGTGTGTGCGTGCACGTGTGCGCTTGCGGGCTAACGTTTGTGCGTATGTGTGTATATACGTGTGTGTGAGTGGGTATGCGTATGATGGGTTGTTCGCGGATGCTTACTGAGCATTATCGCGTTCGGGCGTTATGCGTATGTTCGGGCGTTCAATAACTGTGCATCATCTACATTTGGCCTAGTTTCAAGTTTCCTTTAGGTCGTTATCGTTAGACGTAATTTATACAAACAACAAAATGAGCTAAACGATTCTAGGCCGGCCCTGGTGGTTCCGCGGTATGTACCATGTCAGAATTTGCGGAATTTCAACGCATTCCTGAATTCTCGATCACCAGATGAGTGAGAACACCTTACACCAAACGTAACCTATGGAAGGCGTTATACGTGTACATCGAACGTTGAATTGTCGCGAAGAGACTATCCCTGCAACTGCTACTTAATATGCGAGCTTATTGATGGGTGTGTGGTGGGTGATTCCGTTATAAACACTGTGCATATTTAATCAATTTAGCCTTTTATGCAATAGTATTACAGGACCCATTACAAACATATTACACCCGTGTGCGATGATTTCGTCAACAATAAAGCACTTGCCGGAAAGACAATACTTCATGTTTTGTTTTTTCGGTAAATGAATCAGCTACAAGCGAAAAAATCACATTGAAGAGGACCTTTAATTTTGCTACAAAACGGTCAAGTATGTCCGTGGCGTTGTGACTGGACCATCGGACATCAATCAACAGAATCCGGTTACGAATCACGTGCTGCCGTTTAAACCATGCTAAATGTGTTCACCCTCGTTGCTCCACTTTACTCAGTTGTATGAATAAGTATTTGGAATAATCGAATTTGGTACGAATAGTCTCTTTACATTAAATTGTTACGGCAAATTGCATTTTATGGAGTAAAATGTTAAAAGTAGTAAATTATAGTAACAATACTAGTAACAATTTATTTGTCAATCATGACAGTGGAATGATGACATTGGTGTGGATGGATGGAGGATGTGGATGAGAAGATGGAATGGATGGATGATGATGATGGATGGATGGATGGATGGATGGATGGATGGATGGATGGATGATGGATGGAAAATAGCTTTAAGCTATAAGGGGATACAACTGCAAATTTAAATGATTAGATGTAACGGGGATAAAAGCAGCTGTGACGGAAGTAGCTATAGGGAAAGTAGCAATAACGGGAGGACACCCCCCTAGTGCGTATGTGACTTACCTGTTAAAATGGCGAATGCCAATCACTACACGAAAAACTAGAGTCGACCCCATTCCGGCTGAAATAATCAATTGACATTTGGCGATTATCGTTAATGCAGGTGTACCGTGAATGCGGCGACACGAACGAAACTGTACTCGCTGCGACCTAATTCCACTGTGGCATTGGGTGTTATATATTACTCATCTCACCTATGTTGTGACCACCCGTAACAGGACATTGCCTTGCGCTAAATATATACACATATCTACTGGATAGATTTAATAACAATAATAAACCGTTATAGCTACTTATTTAATTACACATTTTAGGAGGGGACAGCAAGAGGGAGCATTGACTATTTCGGATTGCTGTAACATTTAAACATTAAGTGTATTAATGAAGGACATATTAAAACTGTCATAAGAATGCTACAACTGTAACTGTCAGTTATTTGAAATTGAAAATATAACATAAAACACATGTACAAAGCAGTTTTTATAAAAAGACAACTATGTTAATTATACGGAGTAGACAATTGCATTTATCAAAAAGTAATAAAAGTAATCAATTATGTTTTGTCAAACAATGACTAGTCTAACAAGTTTAATTTTGTGACAATTGGATGGATGGATGGATGGATGGATGGATGGATGGATGGATGGATGGATGGATGGATGGATGGATGGATGGATGGATGGATGGATGGATGGATGGATGGATGGATGGATGGATGGATGGATGGATGGATGGATGGATGGATGGATGGATGGATGGATGGATGGATGGATGGATGGATGGATGGATGGACACACCAAACTTTAAGCTATAACGGGTCTAGTACAACTGTCAAACTTAATGATTAGATGTAACGGGGATAAAAGGCAGCTGTGACGGGAAGTAGCTATAGCGGAAAGTAGCAATAACGGGAGGACACCCCCCTAGTGCGTATGTGACTTACCTGTTAAAATGGCGAATGGCAACACGTACACAGACACGGAGAAAGTTGTCACGTAGAGTCGCAACGTCCATTCCGGCTGAAATAATCAATTGACATTTGGCGATTATCGTTAATGCAGGAGTACCGTGAATGCGGCGACACGAACGAAACTGTACTCGCTGCGACCTAATTCCACTGTGGCATTGGGTGTTATATATTACTCATCTCACCTTATGTTGTGACCGCCCGTAACAGCATATTGCCTTGCGCTAAATATATACACATATCTACTGGATAGATTTAATAACATATAATAAAACGGCTGCTTAGAGTGAAATGAAATATCGTACAGAGCAAAAGCAAAAAATTATTTGGAGCAAAAGCAAACATAATTTGGCTAGTCAATTATATACAGCAAGTGAATCCTTTTAAAAGGACACTTTGGGATCCGAAAAGGATTCTTTCGTGTCCCAAATTACAATGAAGAAGGATTCTTTGTAAAGTTTAAACTCTGTGTAATGTGCCCAATCTTTGTAATATATATTTTTTAATGATATGCCTTTATTACATTAGGATTACGTTTTATTAATCACTAATAACCATGCCAAATGTGGATAACATAGGCGAATCGAACTCAAACTAATAAGTGCGCGTACGGGACACGAAGCGATACTTTTTCAAGGTTATTAGGGATTAATTAAATACAATTCTAATGAAATGAGGTATTGGGTTACTTTTTTGTTTTGTTTTTATATATATATTACATATTTTATACAAAAGTCATAGTCATAATTATATCACTAATTTTTATTTATTTGTGTATAAATAATTTATATTGTTTTATAGATTACTATGTAGTGCATACTCAGTTTTGAACAGAGATATAGTCTGGAGACTAGTGTCAAAACAAAGTTCGTTATGTTTATTATTATTATTATATATATATATATATATATATATATATATATATATATATAATATATATATATATATATATATATATATATATATATATATATATATATATATATATATATATATTAATACAACAATGAGTACATTGCAAAGAACGTTATATTCTGAAAGAACACCTTTACAGACATTCACATCTGCCATTGAACAAATGGCTGCGTTTTAGGAACGCGGCAAACTCTGAAGTGCTAATAATTTTTATATTATGTGTCTTTTTGTATCAAAACATGCTCGCCTGTGTGTAGCCTCCCCTTCTGATATCAAACTTGTGTCAGTTTTGTTCTAAGTATGTTCGGGCTGCTTGCATGTCCACCATCAGCCGACGTGTCCAGTTCGTTCATTCATTAATATTGCTTAGTAAGAATGACTCTAACACCAATTCCTTCACACTTTCGCCTTTGTTGATTGAGAAAACAAACTGCCTGTACCAACATTTTCAGAATTATCCTCCAAGTATTTATATTTTATCCTAACATCAGGGTCTGCTTCTGCAGCTAGACGGATATCAATGAAGAGCAATTATTTCTAAATATAGCTGAACCATGTATGTCTACAAATGTCACGTCGGCGGATAGACGCTCAATTTAAACGTAATATCGGGTACACACATTAAATAGACAACGATCAACATGGAATTGTTGGTGAGTAATCGCATCTGTGCGGTCAATATGTTACTACATTTATAGCTCAAACTACCTAACGAAATTTGCGATAACAATAACCCAACTGTATGTCTTTAACCCTGTTACGCTGATCCGCGGTTGTCATGGCAATGACCTAGTTACCGGTGCAGTTGCCAACCGGTGCTGTTGCCCCGAAAGCAGAAGCACATTGACGTAATAAGCGAAATCAAATCAAATAATCAATGATTGCACGGTCCGGTAACGAACTGTCATCTGTTGAGGTTTGTCGTTCATATAATACTATGACTGTTTCATATGAGATGTTGATTTGGGTCGTGTTTTACTATCAGCTGCGCTTTCTTTAAGTGGTTGGCTTATTCGGATGACAGAAATCGCCGAGACGACTCATTGTCAAGTGGTACGCCACGTGTGATGGTTCATCGACCATGCATTTGTAGTCCACGTATGGTATCCGCTGTGGATGTACGGGATTGTCTTCATTAACCAGACAGGCTAATTTACACGGAAACCGACATGGACAGGCACCTTGTGTAATTGGTCATCCAGAGCCAGTGATAAATGTGACGCACGTCAAGTGACCGCAAGCAACTAGCTTTATAATGAGGATTTGTGCGATATGATGCTAATTTTGCTAACTTGCGATGGTACAAGTACAGCCGATGGCTGTGGTATAAAGCAGGGTTTCTATATTTGTTGGTTTGTTGTATCACAACTCCGTTAGTTTTGGATGTATCGAGTTCAAATTGTACGTGCAATCTAGATGGCACACGAGGATGGGTCGTTGATGTAGACTTTCTTTTACAATATTCGTCCCGGGATATATAACTTGAGGGGGCTCAATACCTCAAAATTGTGTAGGCCCTACGTGGAGTATGCCACACGTTCCGTTACGCACTGCGCGGGAGCGCAAGGTGTAACGAACCGTTACACTAAGACAAGTAACTTGATGTGACTGCCTTTCTTCCCCCAAGCAACGGCTGGGTGCCTCGGCTAGAATTCTATCAGTCATAGTTAACGTATAACCAACGTACTCGGTGTATCGATTGTATAGTAAATTACTTGATGTCCAACCAATGCACTTGATGTATCGATTACTGCAAGCGTTAAACAGTGTCCAAACCAACGTACTCGTCTACTCGGTGTATCAATCACAAGTCTTAGACAATGTCCGGCCAACGTAAATATTATATATTTAGCGGCATCCAAAGAACGCTCTTCTTAAAACAAAAATAACCGACATCCACAAATGGAAAATCCGTTTACATTGTTCATGGCTCACGTCTACCAATGGCTGATTTCTTTACATCTACCACAGGAACAACTCAGTCAAGAATATGACAAGGGCTGGGCTACATCCCCGGGGGAAGATGGTCAGGAAGAGTGTGTGTTGGGAGATTCGTTGGCTAACGAAGAACACGTATGGTGTGTATAGATACGCCACAGCCTAACTAGTGTTATCACTTTTATAATAAAATGTTAGAATATCAGGCTTTGTTTTAAAAGTCATAAAAGAATATTTTATCGTTGATTTTACCTTCACTCTAGAATATGTATTATTGCATTATATATATATATATATATATATATATATATATATATATATATATATATATATATATATATATATTATATATATATATATATATATATATATATATATATATATATATATATATATATATATATATATATATATATATATATATATATTTAAACATTATATATATATATATTGCATTTTATATATATATAAACAAATTAAAACAAAGCTATATTATATATATTTATATATAAAATATATATATTATATATATATATATATATATATATATATATATATATATATATATATATATATATATATATATATATATATATATATATATATATATATATATATATATATACAAGTGTATATATATATACATATACATGTGTACGTATACCCCACACACACACATATATATATATATATATATATATATATATATATATTTTATAATTATATTGGTATATCCGATTACTACTCGTTAGTGGAATTCCCCCAACTGAGCCGATCTTGACGTAATTGTTTCCGCCTGTCCTAGACGCCTTTCCCCCACCAGTATGGGAGTATGCATTTCCACACCTTGTACCTGATAGTGGCTGGTGATGCCTAGATACAACATTTGGGAAATTTGATCAGCCATGACGTCCCAGGCAGCATGCCATCATCTGGAGCGTTTAGGCGCGGGTTAAGTTACCCCCAGCCTAGTAATATGCACCCGTCAACACGACTCGCCAATGGATACACCTTTAACACATTAGGAGGACGATCGACCGCCTTATAGCTGGAATCTAAGCATAACCCTAACTATAATTAACCTCATTCTAACGGCTACCTCTATAACAGTGTATAAAAATGAAATCAATAATAGTGAATAATTTCACTAGCATAATTATTTGGGTAGATCAATAGTGGTTTATCTGCATACGTCCATGTTAACGTATTTTTGTTTTATCAGGCTAATTCCGATTCATGTTACATAACAACGGCACACACACACACACACACACACACACACACACACACACACATATATATAATATATATATATATATATATATATATATATATATATATATCTGTCAGTTCTCACGAAACAAAAACACACGGGAAGAAACAATAATACATCCCCAACCCACAACCGGAAGTGACGCAGTGACGTATCTGTTCCTTACCCGGAAGGTGGCCCAGCAGTCATGGATGCCAGGAGCGATCTCCTGCATGCTGAAGATGAAGACCTGGGGCAGGGCGAGCAGCAAAGACACGACCCACGCCCCGCCGACCAGCATGTGAATACGGCGAGACGTCCACGCGTAGTTGAACATCGGGTAACAGATGGCCCGGTAGCGGTCGAACGCCGTGATGACGAGGATGTACGTTGACGAGTACATGACGACGACCTGTGGAATGACGAGGATGTACTTAGACCGATACATGATGACGACCTGTGGAATGACGAGGATGTACTTAGACGAATACATGATGACGACCTGTGGAATGACGAGAATGTACTTAGACCAATACATGATGACGACCTGTGGAATGACCGAGGATGTACTTAGACGAATACATGATGACGACCTGTGGAATGACGAGGATGTACTTAGACCGATACATGATGACGACCTGTGGAATGACGAGGATGTACTTAGACGAATACATGATGACGACCTGTGGAATGACGAGAATGTACTTAGACCAATACATGATGACGACCTGTGGAATGACGAGGATGTACTTAGACGAATACATGATGACGACCTGTGGAATGACGAGAATGTACTTAGACGAATACATGATGACGACCTGTGGAATGAAGAGGATGTACTTAGACGAATACATGACGACGACCTGTGGAATGATGAGGATATACTTAGACCAATACATGACGACGACCTGTGGAATGACGAGGATGTACTTAGATGAATACATGACGACGACCTGGGGAATGACGAGGATGTACTTAGATGAATACATGACGACGACCTGTGGAATGACGAGGATGTACTTAGACGAATACATGACGACGACCTGTGGAATGATGAGGATATACTTAGACCAATACATGATGACGACCTGTGGAATGACGAGAATATACTTAGACGAATACATGATGACGACCTGGGGAATGACGAGGATGTACTTAGATGAATACATGACGACGACCTGTGGAATGATGAGGATATACTTAGACCAATACATGATGACGACCTGTGGAATGACGAGGATGTACTTAGACGAATACATGACGACGACCTGTGGAATGACGAGGATATACTTAGACCAATACATGATGACGACCTGTGGAATGACGAGGATGTACTTAGACCAATACAAGATGACGACCTGGGGAATGACGAGGATGTACTTAGATGAATACATGACGACGACCTGTGGAAAGACGAGGATGTACTTAGACCAATACATGACGACGAACTGTGGAATGACGAAGATGTACGTAGGCGAGGACTCGACAACGACTTGTGGTGGGCGTTGACATAGTGTGACATTTGATTGATCGATGTGCCTTCGTATGCGTGTAACAATGTAGCTTTACATCCGTACAGGCATACATAAATACAGAAATAAATAAGTATTTACGTAAATACGTACGTCAATACATACATACATACATACATACATACATACATACATACATACATACATACATACATACATACATACATACATACATACATACATACATACATACATACATACATACATACATACATACATACATACATACATACATACATACATACATACATACATACATACATACATACATACATACATACATACATACATACATACATACATACATACATACATACATACATACATACATACATACATACATACATACATATAATATTATACATACATACACATATATATCCGTACATACATATAGAGTTACATGCGTACGTACATACATTATATACATGTATATTTACATATGTACTTGAATGCATACCTCCATTCCCTGCGAAAAGACAATCACCTGCCTTACAACTGTTTTGAAATTGTGATCTCTCGACATACCCTGCCTCAGGCGAATTTCGAAACAAAATCAAGATGGACCAATCAAACGCCTCCTCCCATTATACTAGAACACTTGTCAAATGGTAGCGTCATTTAAATATAATGGAGATATGAGTCAACCAGACAAACAGACAGAGAATTGCATTGCATGATATTATAGATAACACACATGCATGTGTAATCGCCTACTCACACCAAACTGTGCACGCATACGCACACACAAACCGACAGATATACGCACATGCAAGCACACACGTACGTACACCCACTCATTAATTCAAACACAGACGCATACATTACATACCCACAGTTCATGAACTCGTTCACGCACGCATATACATACTACACCATATAGGTCTACCAATGCACGCACGCACGCACAAACAAACAAACAAACAAACAAACAAACACACACACAAACACACAAACACACAAACACACACACACACTCACACACACACACACACACACACACACACACACACACACACACACACACACACACACACACACACACACACACACACACAATTAATATATAATGCAGGGATTGGAGGGTGGGAGACAAACACACACACACACAAACACACAAACACACAAACACACAAACACACAAACACAAAAACACACACACACACACACACACACTCACTCACACACACACACACACACACACACACACACACACACACACACACACCACACACACACACACACACACACACACACACACACACACACACACACACACACACACACACACACACACACACACACACACACACACACACACACACACACACACACACACACACAATTAATATATAATGCAGGGATTGGAGGGTGGGAGACACGGAGAGGGAGGGAGGAATGGGGTGAGAGAGGGGGTAAATGTAGTTACGAATACCATTATATTCCAAATAGGGGATCATCCCAACATTGCGTCTTTCAACAACACAATCAATCCTACCTGCACATACTTGACACTCCGACAGAGCACGTCGCCGCCCTTGAAGCGGAAGGTGATGTCCCACGCGAGCTGCGGTAGGACGTTACAGAAGGCGACCATGAGGTCTGCGATACTGAGGTGCATGATGAACAGATGCATGCGGCTCGTCTTCTTTTGCCGGTAGCGCAGTGCGAATAACACGCAGCCGTTGCCGAAGACCGCCAGAACGAAGATAACCGCCTGAACGGAGATCTCGATGTTAGCCAACCGGTCGTTTCGCTGCGGCATCGCGACGGGGAGAGACGAGTTTGTCGCGTTGCCATCTGTCGTCGCCAACGTGTCGTTGAACAGTGCCGTTGTCACATTCATCGTGGAGTCTAAGCGTGTTTTTCGCCGGTACAATCACGATGCTTTTGTAAAATCTCGCAATATACGCGATTCTTACAATGATTGAACACTGTGTAGCGCACGCATCGCCATCAATCGTGGTTTGTTTTCCTCGTTTGTACCATTGGATACCGTCAGATGATATCGGCGACGTGGGCACATCACCGCCGGTTCGTTTGTACCACACTCCGCGAGTTCACGTCACTCTCCCGGCCGTAATGGAAACGGAATGGAAGCCACGCGGGTCAATTCCTCTGTCACGCATTCGTAGCTTCGCTATTTCGCTCGTGGCACGCCGGGATGCGTTAGCGGCGAGAAACAGAGGTCGTCTTTCCTGACGACTATCGACGTCTTTAAGACTAATCCGAACCGGTATCATTTCCCGTCGCGCCGACACGTTCGTCCCGTGTCGATTCCACTGATGCGACGCGTGCAGATAAGTTAATACCATTCGTCGGTTCCACTTCCGAGCAATGTACGGCGATGCTGCGGCTCGGTGTACGGCTTGGGATGACTGACCGGTGGCTGGATATGAGAGCTGGACATTGTGTTATTTATTCCAAACCGATACACTGGTGTGTTCACGATGCGCATCTGCATACACGACGTTGATGCGAGCAATCAAATCGCGCCCGGGGCAGTCAGTTCGCGACAACAGTGTAGTTCCATTGGTCACCTTTCAACATAAATACAATACTGTTATAGTATAATATAATTTAATACAAACAACTAACTATAAATATGATAACACGCAACAATGCATCCGTTTAAAATTGTATATACAATATTCGCGACAGAATCACAGCAGTTCTACGCGCGGTTAATGGTAGGCCTAGTAAAGCAGGAACCCGATACAAACCAGCCGTTTTCTCGCGAGTTGTACAGTCGGCGTGAACTCTGAAAACAGCGCTCGCGTGCCACAGCTGGATAGGCCTAAGACACGCCCGTATCGAGCATTTCACGGGACACACACGCCCGACAAAGATCCCGGCATTCAGCGCCGGTCGGCCAGTGTATCGCGTCTACAAATACTACACGCCAAGGCGTGTAACACGGCACTGCTATGATTGGTCGAGTCACACGGAAACGTCTGTTTTACAACGTTACTACGACCAATTAAGCCGCGGTGTGGATCGACCAATTACAGTATCAACGCGTACGCAGACTGTCATCGGTCTAGCGTCACCGGCACATTTCGGGGACAGCGATTGTCGGGGTGTCGCGGAATGTCATTACAAAACAACGCAGTCAGGGAGACTTACGCTTACCGTGCGTTACTCAATACAGCCAGGGCAGAGCTCAACACCTCTCGTCGTTGGAATAATTGACGACTTGTCTGTGCTTTTACGACGCTGTTCACTAATACTTTAATGGACGTCCCTTTAAACGTGGGCTAGCGGTTCACGCTGTCTGGGCCGGCGGTGTCACTTACACCCGTGTCTGTGTAGACCGAACTACTGCCCGACATGCATTACTCCAGTTCTTACGCGACAGATAATTTGCAAGTGCAGACGAAGGTAATCTCCTTGTCAGATAATAACGTTACATGTAATATAATTATACGTTCCCACTTTTTTCTCGTGACGTCAAAGACTGGGGTGAAGGCTGAAAGCACGTGATATTGACCTGTTCGGAGGTCCGTTCATTTAGGCTATGCGCAAAGTGTGCCGGGTAAACATGTGTTCATCTACGCAGCGCAAAATTCAATTTAACCAAACAATACCCAGAATAATTGACGATTGCGGTCAAAGTGAGTTTCACATGGGACAGGCAAGGCACAATTACGTTACATAAATCGGCATTTCAGCTACACTCCAAATAAACATATTTTGCAATACAATCTTCTGTTTACGTGTGCTTTTTGAAGGTAATTCTCCCGGCATTCCCTCGTTCGCACATGCGCAGCCGCGACAATTGGCGATTTCCGGACATATTATCAATGATAAGTGACGCCTCATTTAATTGTGATACATTGCGAAGTAATGGGATGGAATACTCATAGCGAATTACTTACAGCGTGGCTGAATGCTTTCCGAAGATTTCGAGATGATGTTCGATTAAACAAGTCTGCTCTGCCAGTTGACGTTTTGGCTTATCGGATATTGTGCTATATAAGAAGTTACCATTACTCTATGCGTACAATGATGAATCAAGAACAAAATGATGTACGTTAATTGACAGATATACCGCCGTTGATTAAAATAATCAAATGTTCAAATGCTCATATTAATTACATATTATTAAAATTACATCACAATAATCATTGCGTTGGCTTTCTGTTATTCTTCAACTTTCAATGTGTTTTGATGCGGTAGATTTACCGTTAGAAGTTGTTCATAAAACTGACTTATTACGGACACATTAATACGATGATTAACGATATATTTCACCTTTAGAAGAACACATTTTATTGAAGACTTTAGTGACCTCAATCGGTCGGTGCGAATGTCGTAAAATTAGCATCAATAACAATTATGTTATAAATAGTAATCAATTCAGTTTATCAGCATCCCCTGAAACGTCGACATTCGAACCGATAAAGAAAGATGACAGTTTTTGCAGGCGGAAAAACAGGTAATTCGTGCTATATTTATACATCTTCTGACGCTATGTTAATATACAACAACAATAACAAGATGAAACGTGAAGTATGACATTGTTAACTTAATTACACACGAGTAAAATTCATGAGTTTTCGAAAATGTTCTGAGTGAATTCACACACGCGCACTCGATTGATACATTGAAACTGTCGTATGCGAAAACCCTCCGTCTACAAACAGGAGACGTTGTCACACGCATTTGTCAACTAAAATGCCAAAGTTAAATCTGGATGTGACTTTTTCCTTGAAATCGAATACCCGTGATGCAATTAATCGCTTGAGCGACGGGTGCGTAAACATCCGGGCTAAGTGCTGAATTTCAAGTTTCAACCTTCGGGTGCTGCATCTTAGTAGACTAAATTAAGTTTCGGTAAAGTGCATGGTATGGGGCGGATTTAATCAGATTTTAAACGACTGCCTTTCAAAGAAATCTGATCCATGTGGAAAGAGTCGTACACACCTTACGTATGTATATACCAAGACGATTTATTTATCTCTAGCACTCTACCTTTAGACGTTTGTTCGTTGTGTTCGTAAAAGGTATTTAGTAGAATATTCGTTTTGTTCATTTTTCGTTCACTGTGAGCATTTTCTTACGTATAAGTGCATTTGTTTGTTGTTATTGTTTTAACGTGCTCACCAGTTGGCAGTTTCAGTGTTCTATCCCATCTTGATTTTAGAAACTTCATTTTTAAGAATATACTCATATGTTTGGAGGACATTCAATTTTTTATTTAATGGAAATCGTAATAATCCTGTCTTGTTTGTGATACACACAGTGTCATATATACAGCCATTAAGAGAAATATACATTAAATGATAATAAAACATAACATAATTGTATTTGTGTTCATACAATCGAACAAAATGTTATTTTTATAAAACGTTACTATGTGCATTCAAAGTCGCTAGTAAGTTATATGTTTTCTCACATAAGACCATATAACAATAAACAAACAATACTAGTGAAAATAAAACAACACTGGATTACAATAAATATGCCCGGATCAGGGCAATTAACTTTCCTGTGTGAGTTAAATACAAACAAATTTTATGTAGATTATATACTTTAACTCTTAGAACAGTGAGCCTTCCCAACCACACAGTTGGTGTGCGAAAATTATATGGGGAGTCAAATAAATAACTCCACCTAGAATTAAATATATCTAGAAAGTGGGTACGTGTTGAACATCCAGCATATTTCCTGACACCTTTGGGGAGTTGGAGACAGGGATTCTGGCAGGATGACACCGTATAATTGCAGTCACTATCCACATTTCCCACAGTGTCGTATTATTGCGAAACGCTTACGTCGTCGTCATTCGTCAACCAATACAGTGACACATTAACCGCGTGATTGGCGTGACAGGCCGGGGATTTCACGCACATCGTCAACCCGGACACCTCCCTACGGCGTTACGTGAACACTGACGGCGAAGTAACGATATCGATGTTTTGCCACATCTCTGTCGAGTGGATTACCCGAAGCAGTTATCGAGTAACAGACGGAATTCGACGTGCATTAGGCGATTGATGTGTCTTCTCTTACGCCTTGCATACCAGTCTGCAAAGGACGGAAATAACACAATTCGTGTTAACGCGTGGCGACATCGACTAAAGTACAGAACGTGCCATCAGAAATTGAAGTGCCCGGAAGAAGAAACCGTTCCATGAATTTGGGGGAACATCGGTTACGAACGCCTGGTTTGGTTTCTTCTCGCCCATCTATTTGAATGATTTACTTCCGATTTATTCCGCCCTCTGTCAAGTCATGTGACCCAATTCGTTACTTGTAATGCAGTTCTGCGGAAGTCGCGTATTTGTGTATGTCTGCACGTGACGTTTGTACGATGTGCGGTTGCAGTGCGCGTCTCAGTTTACTGATTCCCGAGAATAAAAAGATATTTAGCTTCCCTCGCGAACAGATGGGCGAATAATCACAGTTCACATTTTAAGCCGAACTCTCGAGTCCTCGGTATAGGTCTCTCCGGGACCTGCGATTGTCGTCCTCTCGGTCGCTTGCATTCACACCACCGTCGAGATTTTGTCCCTTGCCTTATACCGATCTGTAGAAACAAATACGGCAAAAACGCAATGTTTTCTTCGGAACACTTGCATGAAGCGACGTTGTGATTAAGACGTCAGATGCCAAGCTAACTTGCCATCTGCTCCACGCAAGGTCACTTGTGAAAAAGCCTGCCACGCCGCAATAGACATACGTTAATCATGACTTACGACGGAGTGATACGCGGCAGTGTACGTGCTCGTTCGCAGTGTACGTGCTCGTTCGCAGTGTACGTGCTCGTTCGCAGTGTACGTGCTCGTTCGCATGTATATATATATTTATATATATATATATATATATATATATATATATATATATATATATATATATATATATATATATATATATATATATATTTTTATATATATATATATATATATATATATATATATATATATATATATATATATATTATATATATATATATATATATATAATTAATATATATATAGTTCATAGGCGATAAAATATGTATTTTTACAATTCACTCATAAAAACATACGTGACAGTGACACCTTAAACCGGATTAATATATATATAGTTCATAGGCGATAAAATATGTATTTTTACAATTCACTCATAAAAACATACGTGACAGTGACACCTTAAACCGGATTAATAGCTGCATAGACACCATCAGTCAAACTTGCCCAGACCTTTTTAACTCGTAAACAACGTACTGCCTAGATTGCCTAAACCTGTCCGATCTCCTGTGCCTCGGGATTAATGTTTCTGCAGTCAGACGGTGTTATTAGCCGGGAGGGCCCCGAGAGTTCACTTAAAAAGGCGCTGATTATATATCCGAGCCGAGATTCGGGGTTAATCCGACGACTCGTCAGATAAGTCCGGTCTCTCATTTTACACGCCCCCGCACCGTGGGAGCCAGAGCGGACGGACTGAAACGTAGCGACGGAGATAGGAACTGGGAGACTAGGGATCGAGATACATTCCGCCTGAGTGAACCAGCTATGTTACAAACATAGGCCTAGTCCGCCAGATCGCCGCTCGCATTTTTACATCACATATGATCATTGTATGCGCCAACTGTCACATACACCCTCCTATGCAAGGCAACAATGCGAGAGCAATGTAGATTGAAATAGGCCAATTTGATGACATTTAGTTTTATTTATTTACAACTGATATAAACAATACCACAAGTACATCAGTACATTGTCACAGCAAGCATGCCGCCCCAACGGTATTTGTACTCAATATTTACATGACCTAGACATATTAACAACCACCAACATTAAATATGTCAATATACACTATATTTATAATTGACACCATATCGGTGGGGGTCACTACGCCGCCAGGTCACCCCACATGTGACCGACCCCCACAAGACAGATATGGTGTATAGCCTTCAGTTATCTTTAGACTACATCTTTGTATCTCAGCCGCTGTCCATATGAAGACACCTCCCTTTGGCTAATTCTCCATAGAACACACCTTGGATGGCTGCTGTCTATATATATATATATATATATATATATATATATATATATATATATATATATATATATATATATATATATATATATATATATATATATATATATATATATATATATATATATATATATATATATATTATATTGTGTGTGTGTGTGTGTGTATGTATGTGTGTGTGTGTGTGTGTGTGTGTGTGTGTGTGTGTGTGTGTGTGTGTGTGTGTGTTGTGTTGTGTGTGTGTTTTGTGTGTGTGTGTGTTGTGTTGTGCGTGCGTGCGTGCGTGCGTGCGTGCGTGTGTAAATTTGTTTCACATATCCTATATTCTCTCAAACCCCTTTTGGGAGAGGATAGGAGTCATTCTACTTTTAGACCATGAATTTCTGTCCGATGTATAAGAATGTCCCTAGGTATTATATTTATTAAAAGTAATATCTAGTAGATTGTAATAGGAGCATGCAAAAAGAACCGTTGTCGAATATATATTCTCAACATCGCTACCGGCAAGTTTGTATTGGACACACAGCTTACAAAGTATCGCTTCTGCATTCGTTATGGTTGCTTTGGTCACCGGAGTTTGCACATAAATCATATAATAATTGTACTTTAATTGTATCTCAACACCGTAACCTATATTTGTCATATAAGTCACAGTATTGTTTCAAAACTAAAAATATTTTGAGACATTCTACAGTGGTAACGAAAATGGGCAATGAAGCACCAAATGTAGCGCCATACCCAGAAGAGAACTATTTTTCAACATCGTTACTATTAACACCATTACCATGGTGCGGAACAATTTAGAAAATGCCTCCTAAAATATGTTTTGGTTGCATATAAAAACCAAGTGAGATTATTTAGATAATTACATGCATTAGTGTGCACAGCAGGCAGCAATCGCAATAGCTGGGATGTTGTTTTGCTAAATTTCTCTTCACATACATTGCATCCGGGTTGAGTTGCTCTGCTCCAGCCTGTAACATGGACAGTTTAGTTAACCTTCAGTTGGGGAAACGTTTTACATATTTAGCGTAACCATTTTCAGAACACCCATCTGAATGTATCCGACAGGAGGTACGCAACTGCTGGTGTTATTCAAACCCGCTTTAGATTTATTTGTTCGAAATCCCAATTGATGTTCTAAACGTATAATGACTCCCATATTCCTAAGCCGTCGATCCCTGGTCCACCAAGTCCGGGGGACCATTTCATTAACGTTGGTAACAGCTTTTAATCCAGACGTTGTGCTGTAGAATCAATTTTGATCCTTAACAGTGATTTTG
>JAODUO010000107.1:802500-815000 GCA_025642075.2 Ridgeia piscesae | reverse complement strand
CATTGCCATCGTAATTCCCTTCATACCAGATGGTTCGTTGTCACCGTCGCCGTCGTCGTCGTGTAGCAGTAGCAGTAGTCAGTAGCAGTAGCAGTAGCAGTAGCAGTAGCAGTCGCATAGAGTAGCAGTAGAGTAGCGTAGCAGTAGCAGTAGGCAGCAGTAGCAGTAGCGCGCGCGCGCTGGTGCGGAGCAGTAGCAGTAGAGTAGCAGTAGCTAGTAGTAGTAGCTGCAGTAGCTAGCAGCAGTCAGCACTAGACGAGTAGCTAGTAGCTAGAGTAGGGGAGTGAGTGAGTAGTAGTAGTAGTAGTAGTAGTAGTAGTAGTAGTAGAGTAGTAGTAGTAGTAGTAGTAGTAGTAGTAGTAGTAGTAGTAGTAGTAGTAGTAGTAGAGTGAGTAGTGGTGGTGGTGGTGTAGGTGGTGGTGGTGGTGGTGGTGGTGGTAGTAGTAGTGAGAGAGAGTAGTAGTAGTAGGTAGTAGTAGTAGAGTAGTAGAGTGTAGTAGTCAGTAGTAGTAGTAGTAGTAGTAGTAGTAGTAGTAGTAGTAGTCAGAGTAAGTGTAGTAGTAGTAGTAGTAGTAGTATGTAGTAGTAGTAGTAGTGAGTGCGTAGTAGTAGTAGTAGTAGTAGTAGTGTAGTAGTAGTAGTAGTAGTAGTAGTAGCAGCAGCAGTAGTAGTAGAGATGAGTAGTAGTAGTAGTAGTAGAGTAGTAGTAGTAGTAGTAG
Source organism: Ridgeia piscesae (assembly GCA_025642075.2). Taxonomy (NCBI): domain Eukaryota; kingdom Metazoa; phylum Annelida; class Polychaeta; order Sabellida; family Siboglinidae; genus Ridgeia; species Ridgeia piscesae. The sequence goes on along the minus strand of JAODUO010000107.1, from coordinate 814,281 downwards.
TAGTAGGGTAGTAGTAGAGCAGCTAGAGTGAGTAGTGAGATAGCTAGTAGTAGTAGAGCTGCAGCGAGTAGTAGCTGCAGGTAGCAGAGAGCAGAGAGAGCAGAGTAGAGTAGCAGCAGTAGTAGCAGCAGCAGAGAGGTAGTAGTAGTAGGTAGAGTGTATGTGTAGTGAGTAGGCAGTAGTTTAGAGTAGTAGCATGTAGGCAGAGTAGTAGTAGAGCAGAGAGAGTAGAGCAGGTAGAGTAGTAGACAGTAGTAGTAGTAGAGTAGCAGAGTAGAGTAGTAGTAGAGTAGTAGCGAGTAGTAGTAGTGTAGAGTAGTAGGTAGTAGTAGGAGTAGTAGTTAGTCAGTAGTAGTAGTAGTAGTAGTAGAGAGTAGTAGTAGAGCAGTAGTAGCAGTAGAGTCGCAGAGTAGTAGAGTAGTAGTAGTAGCAGTAGTAGTAGTAGTAGTAGTAGTAGTAGTAGTAGTAGTAGTAGTAGTAGTAGTAGTAGTAGTAGTAGTAGTAGTAGTAGTAGTAGTAGTAGTAGTAGTAGTAGTAGTAGAGTAGTAGTAGTAGTAGCAGTAGTAATCGTAGTAGTAGATCGTAGTAGTAGTAGTAGTAGTAGTAGTAGTAGTAGTAGTAGTATGTGGTGTGTAGGTGGTGGTAGTAGTAGTAGTGGTAGTAATAGTAGTAGTCGTCGTCACCCTCAATATCATCATCATTATCGGTTTCAACATCATCGACCAACTATCGCATCACCAACACCACAACCGCTGCCGTCGTCTTTCTTTCTCACCCAAATTCCGTATTTTGTGATATTCACAAACTAAGACCACAACAACAACTTGGACGCACCAACCTGCAACCTGAAGACGTGTGATAAGACATCGAGTCAGCCCCGTCCGGCGCCGCCCAACCCCAGGCACTGCGCGTAGACCTGCCTCGTCCGCTTCTACCACCGACCAGTGAATTAATTCTATCAATTCCAGTCTTGCCGCTACACACCGGCGTGGCGCTGCCTGCCAGAGCTGTGCACCGCTTGCCTTGACGCGGTACGCGGTATATACCTTATATTTCACACGGTATACGGTACGCTGTAGCGCTTACAATTTTGCGGGCGTTATAAACAATCCGGGTGGCGTTTCTGCGCATGCGCGAGTCAGCCGTGAATAGTTACCATTATTTACGTACGTTAACGTATCCCGCTGAATCTCATATTAAATACATCTATAGTCTGCTATACATCGAACACTGTGAGCAAAAGGATGTATATAACCTTTCAGTAAAGTTATTTGTCGCAAATTAACCAGCGACGAACAGGTTTTGAAGCATGTTTTGATAGCAAGCGCAAATCACGTGACTGCAGTGCGCCTTTATCCGTGACAACGATTTAAACAAACGTAATATTTTACATTTATCGCGCAAGCGCAGAAACGTTTCCCGGATAGTTTATAACGCTATGCTATGGTTTTTATAGAGGCGTTCCGGGTGCTATGTGAACAAATGTAGGTGTATGTACCAGTGGCGCCACACTGTGGCGTGACAAAGCCATTGGTCGACTTGTATCATCTGCTCTTCTGTGATTACTGTCATCTTTTCATCCTATTTTTATGACATTTACATGGTTGTGGAAGATTCAATAGACCTTTTTAGTACTGTCCAATGCCATTATCACAAACCGTACGGAATAGCGGTTTTCTAAACCTGTTTCAAAACCGTATAGAAATACCGGTTCACAGGTATACCTGTACACGCTACACAAAGTCGCGAAACGCTTTTCCTCGGTTTTTGTCAGGATACATCCAATCCGCGTCGAAAATGTCTAACTAGTCAGCTAGTCACATTCTCTCGTCTGTCTGGTTTATTTGCTCTTTTATGAGTTTTTCTTTTGTTTTCAACGAGACCGTCTGAGCAACAACAAGCGAGGCTGATTTACAAACACTTGTCGTGGTTGCTGATTCGGAGAATGTCGATTTCGGATTTGTTTTACTGCTCATGCAGACAGTCGTGATAGAATATCTACAACACACATCGTCTTTATACAAACACCATGACACGCTTGCTGATGTTCATGTAAATATATAGGCCCATGATAGTTTATACTTTTCAAATAATGTTCGTATTGTTATGATATTGGTGTGAGGTGCTTCACCGTGTGTACTACTTCAGCACATACTTGCAAGACAGGGCTCTTTCCCATGCAAAAAAAGAGTCCCAGCTGGTCCCCTACGCGAAATATGGATGAGAACAGCGCTAGTACCCGCCTCAATTTATGTGAATTGCAATATAATGACTCGTCCGCCGAATTGCATCAGCAGCTGAATGATTTTGTGTATTCGAATATTTGCTTCTACATCCCATCTAATACGAGCGGCGTGTGGCTGAAATCACCCAGAATTAGACCAAATGACCGGAGGCCAATCATATCCTCATATCCGGCGATTTCATTCGCTGAGTTTAAATTCACAGTTCCGCAATGAGATCTGCCAAGGGTACTGCTGCCAGCATCAGCCATCCCTGACGTGCGACGATGCTTAAGCACCCAACTGTGCCGAAGACAGCAATAATGAAGCGACATATATTGTGTTTGTTTACTCACTATATAATGATACATCTATTTTTGTTGTTGTTGTTGCTTGCTGCTGCTGCTGCTGCTGTTGCTGTTGCTGCTGTTGCTGTGCTGTTGCTGTTGCTGTTGCTTTTCTGCTGCTGCTGCTGCTGTGTGCTGCTGCTGCTGCTGCTGCTGCTGCTGCTGCTGCTGCTGCTGCTGCTGCTGCTGCTGCTGCTGCTGCTGATATTGCCGCCGTCGCCATCGCTGTAATTGTGATTGTTGTGGTTGAGGTTTGGTTGTGGTTGTGGTTGTGGTTGTGGTTGTGGTTGTGGTTGTGGTTGTGGTTGTGGTTGTGGTTGTGGTTGTGGTTGTGGTTGTGGTTGTGGTTGTGGTTGTGGTTGTGGTTGTTGGTATTGCTGTAGTTGCTGTTGTTGTTGTTTTTTATACAGCATCAATTGCAGCTTCTACCACTATGTGTATAGTAGTTGTGCACATATACAGCTCCTGAGCTGGTCGGCAACATTTGTTATTAAGGCCTCTGTCACGGAAGGCTTCGTGTTTCTCACAAATGGATCAACACCGGCTACCGAATCAGTAAACCACCGTTATAGAAATAGCACAGTCCAGGACACTGTCGTTACAACACGGACTTATATGCACTGGACTGCTGTCTCCGGGTTCAAGGCCGCTAGAGTAGCGCAGCAAGGTCAACCTAGCACAAGATGTATAAGTTACTTCCGGTTGTCTGCTGGTTGCCGGCAATTTCGTAGTTGACCGCAGGAAAACATCGTTTTAATAAGACATTTGGATAAACTCTTCCATGACATGTATGTTTAATAAAACCCTAGCAAAAACATTGTTTGAATAGTTGTTTTGTGTGAAGTATTAACGACGTTAACGGTTAAAATGCGTTGCAGCGAAAACGTCATCGACCCAACTTGGCAACTACGAAGTACTACTACCACTAGTCCGTGTTGCAATTTATCAGTAAATGAAACCGTGGCTGCTTCGGTGGTTGGGGCAAACCCAGACTAGGGAAGGAAACAATTCATCAGTTTTAATCAAAATGAATGACTTGGGATTTAGTTACAGCCACGAGATGGACTTTAGGACCAGGGCCAACAGTATACAGATGGTCCCGAGACAACCCAGCCCCTCCACACCCCATGATCGTTACGGAAAATATAGTAGGCAGCCCTGCTGTAGGCACTTCAACAAAATTACCACAGGATATTTGCTTAAATGAAAGGTAATAAGTTACAGATCACATAACTATTAATTTTATTACGATACCTTTATTAGATCCAAAATTATTGCAATTTAAAGACGAAACAATTGTGCTAAATTTGTGTATCTCTTATAATGGTAAAATAAGCTCATTTTTTCTGTTGATAAATATTCGAATAAATGACTTTAAAATGCGAAGCGCCGCGAGCGGCGGAGACAGCAGTCCAGTGCATATAAGTCCGTGGTTACAAATAGAACCCACATCGACGGGCCAAGTGACATGCACGAGACAAATGACAGGTCATCGTCTTTAATTTGCTCGTTGATATGGCGTTAACAGATGTTCCAATTTTGACACCAAGACCGCATTACCGCCGGATGTGTCTCGTGCATAACCAGCAATCACGCCACGCATTGTTATTTAGTGCTGATGTTGCTCCTGTTTATTGGACAGGCATCTGAGCCTATAATGGTTGCAATCTGATGACGCGAAGAAAAGCAGATAACAAAAACACCACTGGCCCAACACCAAGTTCGCCCACGCAGGATTTGATGATCGATCGACTTTGTAGTATGATTTCCAAGGTGAGTTTGTTGTTCTAAGACAATGTAAGAAACAAAACAATTAAGGGTCAAGTGTTCTACTTTTCTTGACTTTGATGACGGATGTGGTATCACTCTGTTTCGTCTACGAACCAAGCTGCAACGATCCTGATATGAAATCACATATAATATGGATAGCTCACGTGCATATATATATATATATATATATATATATATATATATATATATATATATATATATATATATATATATATATTGTCCAATTGAGAGTGAGTCACTGTGACAGAAACCGAAAAAAGTAATATATTAATAATAACATGTTTATACAATGCTCTATCTAAATTATTATTCTTATGGCGTTAAGACGTTTAATAAAATCTTAAAATATTTAACACTAAAATATATGCTCGACAATTGTACATATAAAATTCAATTAACGTATGGGTGAATGCATAGATAAACAAAACGTTACAAATATTAAATTATGATATATCAGTATATAGATTAATAATGGCATAATAAACACATACCATTTATCAAAGCAACAATAAATAATGCTTCTTAATTTTTAAATAATAAAATAAATCTTAAATATGCGTTTTGCGGTGAAAGAATTGTCCATTGAAACTGTTATTTCAATAACTATTGAAGTCCCACCAAAGCGCGACATAAAGGTAATGACAGTTTTCTATATTGTCGGTCATTGTTGAAATGTGACCGAGAATTATTTTTAGCCAACGACTTAAATCAATTTCGCGCGCACCTCTGCTCGGAAGTACTCAGACGTCTTTAACACCGGCAGGAAATCGAAATGACTTTATGGAAAGCTGTCTGAGACGTAATTATATATATAATTTATTAACAGCTTAGGATAAAAACGATGTTTTGTCCGCCTTTCTAGACGAGGAGACGTGCATCCGGTGTGTGGATTAAGGCATGCGTAGTTGAGCGCAAGTGCACAACGATGAACAGTCGCGGCTGACCTAAGTAAAATCACATCGAATCTGAGTAATGTTTAAACTATCATAAAATGAGAACTTTTACGTTATTGTAATTGCTATAGTAAACATTTATAACTTATTAAAACAATGAGGCTTTTGGATATTAGGTAATTTATTACATACTAGAAGAGGAATCAAATATTTATTCAGGAGCCCCTATAAAGTAAGAAACCTTTCATACATGGATCTCATTATTGTGTCTATTTTGTTCTTACGTACATAATCGATTTAATATGCATAATTATGTAGCCGTGGGTAAACGATGCTGTTACTATAATTAATTATTTTGGTTTCATTCAAATAATGCAGATCTACAGATGAGGTCATGTTCACTCATGTTTCCAGTACATATCTACCAATTAAAGCAAACGCTATACTTCCAAAAAGTAATAACACTTGGCTAGCAATCTCTATCAATATATATATATTATTTTTAGACACCTGTAAGGCCCAAAATCCTAGATGGCCGCCATCACTCATGGAAAATACAGAAAATGGCATATCTCTGGAACTACTTGACCAACTTCAATGATGTTAAACTCTATTGTAAGCTTCAAAAGGTCAAAACAAAGATCAACATATGATGAATATTCAATAAAATCAACTTATAACAATTAGGTCATGTTACAGTTTTTTTAATTACAGTATAATACTAGAATAAAAATGTATGTATATACAAAAGTTCCGTTCAAGGTCAAAATCTTAATACAAATAAGCAAATAGAAGCAATTTCCAATAATGAACTGCACTGCATGTCAAGCAACCTATTTCATTTTGCCCTGAAACACCTATAGGAAGATACAGAGACAACACATTGAATAAGATTAAATTTGGGCGAAAATAAAACTGTTAAAGTTTAGATTCTTTAAACATACATATACAACACATCAATCATGGAACATGTTGAACACTTAGTGAGTTAAATCAGTGGTACACACTCTTCTGATAGTGTGTCCTTGTTCACCTCCTGCAATAGTCATACATCATCTTTATCTGCTATCCTGTAGACAGGAAGGTTGCTGCAATCAGAATTGTGGCATTTGCAGAGAGCAGTGCATGGGAGGTTGTTCTTCTTGCATGAGCAGCAACCCTTGCAAGATGTCTTGCAACCACATTTGATCAGTTCCAAGACGGCAACTGGTGCAGCTTTGTAGAGACACGGGACTGGGACAAACTCGTCCCCGGCAAGCATCCATCCATATTCCTCTAGGGGCAGTAGGCATGGGTGAGGTGTTGTATAGCTTTTGTCCTTCGTGGCCACAATGTTTGTGCGTAAGATATGGGGCATCAGTGTTGCTCTGGTTGGAGAAAGCTTCTCGCCCTGCAGATTTCTGGACCTGAACAATTCCCAACGTAAAGCTGGTATGGTAGTTGCCCCCCCCCCCCGGAGCTGTATACAGATCAAACAAACTTCTCGATGGGCCGCACATCTTCGGGCAGCTCAGATGGATCACTCCTCATTCCAACAGACAAAGCATCCACCATACATGCTGTTGAGGAGGCAACTCCCATTCGGACCGATACACTGACACCAACTGAGGCAATCATCCAGGCACCACGTAAACAAACACAATATGATATACACAATGGCCTCTTCAACATTCTCAGTGATGACTTTGTTCAACCTCATGACTATGTTATCACCATTGGCAGTTCAATGTATGAAAACAAGTCCAAGCATGAAGAATATCATCAATTTCAAGGATGGCTTTGTCAAGAGATTTACACGGATGGTGAAACCGTACGCTGAGGAACGCATCGTATTTGACTGCTATGACATCGCTCAATCGCGGAAACAGAAGACGAGGGCTAAGCGAGCACATGGAAAGGAGATGGAATTTGCAATCCCTGACGAGATGGACACTGCATAGATTACCAAAGAGCTGCTATCTGCCTCAAAGATAAAGGCGTTCCTCTCCAACATTCTTGGTAATGTCGAACTGGAGGAATACAAAGGATCAAAGAAAAAGGTGGTGGTTGTGAAAGGTACCACAGTTCAGATCAATCAATCCCAATCCTTTGCTGAGTAGATGTCCACTCGTAATCATGAGGAGGCAGACACCATGATTCCTTTGTATGTAATTGGTGCCACCGCTGACTCCTCTCTGAGGCTTTGATGTGTGGTTGCCTGACACTGACGTACTGATCTTGCTGATGGACCTTGTGGCTCATGGACAAGACTGGGGAGGGACATTTGTTGGCATCTCAAAGAAGAGCACGATCACCTCGTACCTATCCTGGCCCAATGATGACCCCATCGTCTCTACCTTCCAACTCCTTGGCGAAGGGATGCTTACATGCCATGAGCTAGGTGGACGGTGAGCTGCCCGAATTCAGGTCCAGGTATCTGGAAGGCGAGAAGCTTCCTCCAACCAGAGCAACACTGATGCCCCATATTTTACGCACAACCATTGTGGCCATGAGGGACAAAAGCTATACAACACCTCACCCATGCCTACTGCCCCTAGAGGAATATGGATAGATGCTTGCCGGGGACGAGTATATCCCAGTCCGGTGTCTCTAGAAACCAGCACTAGTTGCCGTCTTGGAACTGATCAAATATGGTTGCAAGGCATCTTGCAAGAGTCACTGCTCATGCAAGAAGAACAACCTCCCCTGCACTGCTCTCTGCAAATGCCACAGTTCTGATTGCAGCAACCTTCCTGACTACATGACGATAGCAGATGACGATGATGTATGACTGTTGCAGGAAGATGAACAAGGATGACACTATCAGAAGATTGTGTACCACTGATTTAACTCAAGTGTTCAACATGTTCCATGATAGATGTGTTGTATATGTATGTTTAAAGAATCTAACCTTTAACAATTATACTTTCGCCCAAATGTAATCTTATTCAATGCGTTGTCTGTGTATCATCCTGTAGGTGTTTCAGGAAAAAAAAATAGGTTGCCTGATATGCAGTGTAGATCATTATTGGAAATTACTTATGTTTGCTTATTTGTATTCAGATTTTGACCTTGAACCTGAAATTCTGTAGATACATACATGTACCTCCTTGTTGTTTGTACGTTTGTATTATAGTATTATGCTGTAATTAAAACAATTGTATTATGACCTAATTGTTATAATTTGTTTTTATTGGGTGTTCGTCTGTAAATGTGTAACCTAATATTTTTGTTTAGTTTCTACCCAAGTAAAGTCAAATCGATCACTATCTCACTTTGGGCATTCGATTCCTACGGGACTGTGAAATCCATACATGGTGGTCTGCACTAAGAGGAATCTCTCTTCTTTCCATAGCAGGCAAGATCTTCGCCAGGATCCTCCTCAACAGCTTATCTACACATGGATGGATGTCACCAGACAGGCTACCAAAACAGATTCTCTACTCTCAGCTGCTTTCTGGTCACAGAAAGAAAGGGCGCCCTCGTCTCCGGTTCAAGATACCATCAAGAGAAACCTGAATCTGAGAGACATAAAGACCGACTCATGGACATTACTCTCACAGTAGAGAGATACACGGAGATCAATAGTCAAGTGATGGAAGCAGTCTTTGTCGCATCGCAACCGAGAGCATGATAATGATACAGTTTCGTATATCTTAAAATGTGATATTTCAATATTTATTATTTCATTAAATTGCTAGGAAATATTGCCAATATTTCTCTCGCGTTTCGAAAATATACAACATAAAGGATGTTCCCCATGAAATGTTGACCGACACAATCTGATATCGTCTACATACTCGGTGTTGACATTTATTGTAGACAAGAACACTTGCTTTCTGTATGGCACAACTGTTAAAGACTATATAAGAAATGTAGGCCTTTGTATTCTGCAAACAACAAATGCGACGAAAAGTGACAACTATGAGTATGAATGTATCACTCGGCATGCGCGAACACGGAAGAGACATGTTGTTTTTGGGTTGGGGATAGCTCTTGTCTTGAACATTATGATTAACGTTCATGAATATGATTGCGCCACTGTTTTCAGAATCGTCAGCGACGATGAGGTGACGCCACATTGGTTTGAGAGAAAGCATTCTTTCAATCTTCAGAGCTGGCAAGTTCCTGACAAAAGCCGAAGTGGTAGCGACTAGCGAATACCTAATTTGTGTGCCAAAGGTCTGCCCGTGTTTGTGATAACACATCGCTGTGAAGCAGTGCCAAGTATTAACAGCGAACTAAAGCCAGCAATGTAAAGGATATTGATGATGACTCGCAATGTTTTTTTAGTTGTGACATATAAAGCAAGGCAAGAAATATTATGGATATTGATGACGACCTGTACTATCTTTTAGGTGTGACAAAAACCTCGTATATCATCAGTTTATGAGGAAGGTGTAATATTTCACGTAGCACACTGATGCTTCAATCATCTCTTGAGGTATTGCTTGTCATATTTATAATATAACTTGAATGGCTACTATACATGTTTATAACTGTTTAGACGAAGTTACAAGTCCCTCCTGCCGATACGGCGGTAGACGAGACTTGCGTATGGCAGGCAAGTCTCGTCTGCCGATATAGCGGTAGACGAGACTTGCGTATGGCATGCAAGTCTCGTCTGCCGATACGGCGGTAGACGAGACTTGCGTATGGCAGGCAAGTCTCGTCTGCCGATATGGCGGTAGACGAGACTTGCGTATGGCACGCAAGTCTCGTCTGCCGATATGGCGGTAGACGAGACTTGCGTGTGGCAGGCAAGTCTCGTCTGCCGATATGGCGGTAGACGAGACTTGCGTATGGCAGCAAGTCTCGTCTGCCTATATGGCGGTAGACGAGACTTGCGTATGGCATGCAAGTCTCGTCTGCGCCGTATCGTATTTATGCTATTTCAACATTTTCATTCATGATTGGGCCCCAATGACTCGAGCGTGTTACACATTCATACAGGCGTTGACAATAAGAAAACAAGAACTTTCACACTGCATCATGAAACGGTTTTGACAGTAAACTAACTCAGACATGACATTGCGTCATGACACCGTATAGACAGATAGACAGTTTAAAAACAAAAACTATAACATTGTGTCTTGAGAGGGTACTGACAGTAAGAAAAACTAAGACTGTCGCATTACGTCATGAGACGGTACTGGCAGCAGACACATAAGACTGAATTTATCGAAGTGGCGTGCACTTGCGAGCTTTGATATAATGCGTGCTAATGCAGCATAGTGCAATGGTATTACACAACTATTTGACATTCTTTCCGCCGGATTCGATACTCCAACTCCTTGGCTTAAAACGACTGCACACTTTGATGTAACGCTTTCAATACTACCGAACACGCGTGTTAATGCGATGTAATGCTGTGCTTCTACACAACTAAGTAACGCTCTCGTTGCCCGCTTCATTAGTGGAACTCCTTGGGTCGAAATGGCAACGTTTATTGCAAGTGCCTCTTCGACTCCGCGTGGAACGAATTAGCAGCAAGGCTGATTGGCGTCGAAGGTAAACAACCCTGCTGTGTGACTGACGTCTCACTGACAGACATAACGCGCGCTTAGCCAAACCATCAGCGGCTGGTTGATAAATATGTTGTTATATTGAAATACAGCGCAATATATACACCATGATATTGGATTATACGCGTCACGATTAATTACTCCCGCATAACGACGTAAGCCGAGTAACGGTAATAACACACGAATATATGACGCAGTTCGTTCGTGTTTGCACAGAACCAAGGATCAAGACTTCTGCTTAATATACCTTTCTCTGTGGTATGTTTCGGTGAACGGTGATCAAAGGAGGGCATTTCATTTGCATGTCTTCGGTATGTTACGAAAAACGACATGATGCGGAAGTTATGCATGCATGTGTACCGGAAAGTACTTACTACGTCATCCCTGGGGCCGACGTGATTTGTTTGTGTCTTTTCAACGGCTTAGGTCCGCGTGGAACTAAGGCATTGAAAAGACAGACATTTTCGCCTTACGATAAGTTAACACAACTGTTACTATAACATGAATCTAACCACAAACTTAGACAAACAAATCACGTTGGCCTATATATATATATATATATATATATATATATATATATATATTTGTGTGTGTGTGTGTTGTATGTGTGTGTGTGTGTGTGTGTGTGTGTGTGTGTGTGTGTGTGTGTGTGTGTGTGTGTGTGTGTGTGTGTTGTGTGTGTGTGTGTGTGTGTGTGTGTGTGTGTGTGTGTGTGTGTGTGTGTGTGTGTGTGTGTGTGTGTGTGTGTGTGTGTGTGTGTGTGTGTGTGTGTGTGTGTGTGTGTGTGTGTGTGTGTGTGTGTGTGTGTGTGTTCTCAACAGCAACACAATTGCTGAATTGCTGTTTGGATGCTGTGATGGTGGCATTGTTACCACGACATTATTACTTGAGCCTATATAACTACAATTAATCACCGTTGAGCGAATCGGTAGTGAAACGCCATCATTGTAACAATTGTCCATGTGAAAATGATGATTTATTACTAATTCAATATTTTGACGTCGGTATTATCGGTGCTTCAACA
>JAODUO010000107.1:785000-790000 GCA_025642075.2 Ridgeia piscesae | reverse complement strand
CAGAGACAGAGACAGAGACAGAGACAGAGACAGAGACAGAGACAGAGACAGAGACAGAGACAGAGACAGAGACAGAGACAGAGACAGAGACAGAGACAGAGACAGAGACAGAGACAGAGACAGAGACAGAGACAGAGACAGAGACAGAGACAGAGACAGAGACAGAGACAGAGACAGAGACAGAGACAGAGACAGAGACAGAGACAGAGACAGAGACAGACCATGACATCATAAGTCACATTGTCCTTAGACCATGACACAATGCGGCTTCTGATGTCATGGTCTAAAGAAACGGTGGATTCTTGTGTCATGGTCTAAGGACAATGTGACTTATGATGTCATGGTCTAAAGACAATGCGGCTACTAGTGTCATGGTCTGAACACAAGGCGGATTCTAGTGTCATGGTCTGAACACAAGGCGGTTGCACAATTATGAAAGAAACAAGAAATTGAACCTAGACCTTAGTCGTCCAATATTAATTTCGTCCCGACGCACGCGCTAGATGCTAAACCCAGACAACAAACAATAGTGCATTTAAAATGTTTATAAATAAATAAATAAAAAGATCATAACATACATGAAATAGATAAAACACGTTGAAACGTTTAAAACCGTGGTGTTGCACTGGCATGTATATGAAGCAACCTCTTTGAAATATCAAGTGGTAAACTATTCCATAATCCCGAACCAGACACCTTGAAATTGCTTTGACATGCAGTTCCTTTTTGTAGTTTCGGTTGAGTGTCATTTCTGGCATCATGGTAGTGACTGTTTAATACAAACATAATGTTATACTATCACACAGATAGTGTCCTTATGCATATATACTTTCGTATTTTTCTGATGCTATCCGCGAATTGTCCGCCCCACCACCCGCCCCCACTGTGCTTTTAAACTAACCACCCATGATTTCGTCGCATTCTGAACAAATCATAAAGACCTGATCGAACGTTGGCAGTTTCGTCAACAGATCGATTTGCCCGTTAAATTATTAAATGTACTGGTGCAGCGGTCTCTGGGGATATATGATTAGATCAGCTGATAATCAGACACACAATTAATTAAGTGTACATAACACTGCAAATTAGTTACTGACTCGTCGATGTTTGAATGTGGTTGGCTGTCATTTAACACTTAATATCCATTGTTCCTGTGTATCTTAATTGTCAACACGTCGGCAATGATACTACACCAGAAGCAATCTGCAATATCGCGCTACGTCCAAATGTTCCCTAATTTGACGCACTCAAGTTATAAACAAAACATTCAAATAGCCAATAACCGATTTTGAGACTCTTTGTTCAGTTGGCGTGCGTCCATGCCAACAGTGTCCTTAAAGTTCTCTATACACAGGCGTCGGAAATGGGTGCTTTGGAGATGATCTCCCCACTATTCTGCCGGGAGCTGGGGATATGTATAGTTATCCAATGTTTACGGAAAGGGTTGCCATGTTGTGTGTAACGTGAAACATTTGGAGACCCTGGGTGTGCTTTTAGTCTGCCCCAGGGTTTTCGGAGACGACAAGATTGGTTTCTCTGGCAAGCATTAGTGAAAGTCAAATTGTGTTTTGGAGAGCGTAACAAATCAACAGCAACTCAACACACTGGTTTTCTGGTGTCATGGTCTAAAGACAAGGTGGCTTCTGATGTCATGGTCTAAAGACAAGGTGGCTTCTGGTGTCACGGTCTAAAGATAAGGTGATTTATGATGTCATGGTCTAAAGACAAGGTGGCTTCTAATGTTATGATCTGAACACTAGGCGGTTGCGCAATCATGAAAGAAACAAGAAATTGAGGCTAGACCTCAGTCATTCAATATTAATTTCGTCCCGACGCCGCGCTAGATGCCAAACGCAGACAGCAAACATTAGTATATTTAAAATGTTTATAAATAAACAAAAAATATTATAGCATACATGAAATAGATAAAAACACGTTCAAACGTTTAAAATCGTGACATAATTATGAAGCAACCTCTTTGGAATATCAAGTGGTAATCTATTCCATAATCTCGAACCAGACACATTGAAATTGCTTTGACATGCAGTTCCTTTTTGTAGTTTTGGTTGAGTGTCTTTTTTGTATCGTAGGAGTGATGGTTTACTACAAACATAATGTTATACTATCTCACCGATAGTGCGGTGCTAGACCATGAGATGTTTGTATTGTCCTTATACATACATACTGGTATTTTCCGGTGTTATCCGCGAATTGTCCCTCCCCCTCCCCCCACTGTGCTTATAAACTAATCACCCATGATTTCGTTGCATTCTGAACAAGTCATGAAGACCTGATCGAACATTGGCAGTTTCGTCAACAGATCGGTCTGCCCGTTAAATTATGAAGTGGACTGAAGCAGCGGTCTCTGGGGATACATGATTAGATCAGCTGATAATTAGACACACAATTAATATTGTGTAGAGAGCACTGCAAATTAGTTAATGATTCGACGATGTTTGACCGTGGTTGGCTCTCATTCAGCATTTGATCTCCATTGTTTCTCTCTATCCTGTCAACACGTCGTTATTGATACTACACCAGAAGCAATTCGCAACATTGCGCTACAGACCAAAATTAATGTTCCTTAATTTGTGTGACACATGCGAAGCACTCAAGTTGTAAACAAAACATTCACATCGTCAACAGCCGATAATGAGACTCTTTGTCCAGTTGGTGTGCGTCCATACCAACAGTGTCATTAAAGTTCTCTTTACACAGGCGTCGGAAACGGGTTCTTTGGAGATGATCTCCCCACTATTCTACCGGGAGCTGGGGATATGTATAGTTACCCAATGTTTCGGGAAAGGTTTGCCATGTTGTGTGTGACTTGAAACATTTAGAGACTATCGGGGTGCTTTTAGTCTGCCCGAAGGGTTTTCGGAGAGGTCAACGTGGGTTACTCTACCAAGCATCACTGAAGGTGCAAATTATGTTGTGGAGAGCATAACAAATCTGGGGATATGAATATTTCCCGAATGTTTGGGGAAAAGGTAGCCATGTTGTGATGGCTGGAAACTAATAGAGAAAATTGGGGGTGCTTTTGGTTAGTCCCAAGGGTTTTCGGAGAGGTCAAGGTGGGTTTCTCTGCCAAGCATCAGTGAGGGTGCGAATTGTGTTTTGGATAGCGTAACAAATCAACAGCAACTCAACACACTCGTCTTCTGATATCATTGTTTAAAGACAAGGCGGCTTCTAATGTCAGTGCCTAAAGACAATCATGAAATAAACCAGAAAGTGAAGTTAGACTTCAGTAGTGGAACATGTGAGGACATTTCAAATACATTATTGAGATTCAACCTTCTTGGGTCGGTACTGATATATATCCGCCAATTATGTTTGTTTCGCTAGTTCTGTTTGGATGACGTCATCATAAACATAATACGTGATAATTATAATTACAATTGTTAAGCTACATAACTTGCGCGTTTTAGTGGGTCAATTTATCTTAGAAATAAACCCAATGAAATGTGTATAGCTAAAACCAACCTTCTGTGCGAAAGCAAAATGTCGTTTTTGGTTTCGTGGAATATCCCGGTTATGCAACATTACTATGTAATTTCTATCCTGTCTTTGCGAGACCAGGTTTATGCAAGACTTTTGCAGGTTTCTGCGATGCGTTCGCAGAAAACGTTGATGGTGACGATGCAAACACTAGTTAATTTAAATACATATGACTACCGTTCAAGTAGCATAATAATGTATTCGAGACAATGCACATATTGTGAATTGCCAAATCTAAATAAATACGTATATATTAATGATCGTCTATATATTTGTACCGACTCTTATCACAAAGGAACACACATTCTCCTAATGCTGTGCTTAACCATTCTTTCTCCGATAGCAGTGCCCCCGCCGCGTGGCCACACATGTGACGTCCCCGGAGAAACAAACATAAATCTACTATAATAAATATGAATATGACGCAAACGTCTTCTATGTGGTTCGTCACTTTTCCTGGAACGTTCCTCAAAGAGCACAGAAGCTCGCCTCAAACATTGACCTCAGGCGCTTATGTATACCACGCTGCTGATTAGTAATTACACAACATCGATCAGCGTGGACCGATGTGGCTTCAAGCCCCTTGATCTGACTGCGACGTTCTAACCACACCGCGTCGCTTCCCAGCCCACCGAAAGTGAAAATCTGACGTAGGTAGCGCCACCGAGGATCAACGGCGTTTTGTCAAATTGTTCCACTGCCGATTATTTTATTCCCATCAATCAACTACGTCTTCCTCTGATGGTGTATCATGTTCCAAGTGCATTCGCTTAGTGTGTCTTTTCTTCTTCTTCTTCTTTGACATAAATCGCACCTAACTATTAGTGAAATAATTTACATAATCATGATGAGATGTATTGTCGCAATATGAACGTTTGTATGAGTACCATTCATATAATATTATACTTTGTCATCACTATGTACCGCGTGCATACATACGTATATACGCACGCACCCAGGCACTCGCGCGTACATACATACATAGATGCGCGTGAACACGCAAACGCACGCGCGCACATATGCAAACCCGCACGCACGCACGCAATCAGACACTCACGCGCGCGCGCGGGTGCACATACTGTATATGCATGCACGCATACATGCACGCACGCACACGCACCGCACGCGCACACGCACGCACGCACACGCACACGCACGCACGCACACGCACACGCGCACGCACACGCCACACGCACACGCACACGCACACGCACACGCACACGCACACGCACACGCACACGCACACGCACACGCACACGCACACGCACACGCACACGCACACGCACACGCACACGCACACGCACACGCACACGCACACGCACACGCACACGCACACGCACACGCACACGCACACGCACACGCACACGCACACGCACACGCACACGCACACGCACACGCACACGCACACGCACACGCACACGCACACGCACACGCACACGCACACGCACACGCACACGCACACGCACACGCACACGCACACGCACACGCACACGCACACG
>JAODUO010000107.1:772500-777500 GCA_025642075.2 Ridgeia piscesae | reverse complement strand
CTTGGCTCTGATCCGGTAGAGCTACACCGTCCGACACCGCCCACAATAACGTCCGAGGCCCCGTACGTACTGGGAGCGGCTGCTGCCAGTTCTCGACGTGTTACATACAGAAAACAGCGGCCAGACCTTGGCAGTGGTCGGTTCAGCGACGGCGAATCACGCAACCCGTTTCGCGCCGCGGCGTGGCAGGCCGCTTCTCGTCAGACAGTTCGGCGCGGGGCGGTTTTATGCAAATGATGTTGTGTGGTTTTTCTAAGTGAAGACGTTGGATAAATAGAGCTAAGTCCGCGATGGATACGCTAAAGCGCTCACCGGCTAATAAGTCTCAATTAAGGATCGCCGACGGGGTTTTACTGCGACTGCGTTATGCTTGGTGTGCTTTTCAATGGTATTTCGTGCGACTGGTAGCGCAACAAGAGATGTTGATTGCCAAAACAGTGTCGTCGTCGCTGATTCGGGGAATGTCGATTTCTGAATGGTTTTCAATGGAAACAACAATTCCATCCGGTCGACGACATCTTAGCGCATCAGCGCCTCGTTTGTTGTTTGTGTTGGTTCAAACAAATTGAATTACAATGAAGCTCGTTACTTCCCATCAAACTGGACCCGTCTCCTGCTCTCTATGTTATATGATTCTTCCAACATGTCTATACAATTTTGCTTCGATTTAGATGGGCCATATTTTACTGGATAATAATCACTGGAACCTAGTCGACCTTGAAGTGATGTTGCGTAGTTTCTCACGTGATGCCGGAGTGTTCTAACATGCACTGGGCTGTTTACGTGTGGACAGAGAGTATAACATCATATAATGTTTTTAATTATATAATATATATATATATATATATATATATATATATATATATATATATATATATATATATATATATATAATAAATCAACTTCATTACCTCATTTTACAACACATACACACCAAATGAAGGTAAATACCATATAATAAAGTAAATAAGACAAAAAATAAAGATGTTATACTCTCTGTCCACACTTAAACAGCCCAGTGCATGTTAGAACACTCCGGCATCACGTGAGAAACTACGCAACATCATCATGGTCGACTAGATTCCAATCATTATATATGTATATGTATATGTATATGTATATGTATATGTATATGTATATGTATATGTATATTATTGTATATGATATGTATATATATGATAGTAATTATATTATATACATATATATACATATATATATATATATATATATATATATATTTTATATATATATATATTTTATATATATATATATATATATATATTATATATATATATATATATGGCCTACTTATCTCTCGTCCTCAGTTATTTTCTATCATTGCAGCATCAATTACCTAGATGTAACCTACGTAAGAACAATCTGATATTTCCTTTCTATGCGGACGAGTCACGCTAAACCCTATTTTGTTTAGCAAATCCATTTCCGTCCGAACTCCCTATAAAATTGCTAATTGCTTCAATTAAAATTTAATACTAAAGCATCACTGAACTTTCTATCAAAATCTGATTAAAACATCGTTTTTCAGCACACTTGGGCTGAATCTCAGACACAGCCAGCCCCATAATATTAATTTTCATTCTGAACGCCAGTGATATAGCACAATTAGCTTGTAGACGTCATATAATTGATATTTTCGAACTGAGTAATTTTCATTTGAGCAGAAACGTTCAGAAGGATGCCCGAATTTGGAGACGCGAACTGCTGGGAGAATCTTTAATTATTAGCTGTTCACAGAATGCTGGTTCTGTTCAATAGTGAATTCAAGACAGGTGACAGGTTAGCATTACTAAATGGGTTCCATCTCTGTTCAGGTTTGGTTGATCTGATTCGTGGCTCTAGAATACCTACTTCATTATACAGCTTTAAAGTGAACAGTTTTTGTAGTACTTTGAACTACGTTACACACGCGTTGCAAACATGATAGATTAACTCTTCAGACTTTGACACAGTTAATACATGATATGTGTACTCTTATTTATTCATATTAACCGTATCGGCGTCGTAACCAGATGTCCGAGGAAAGAACAATTTTCACGAAACATAGCGTACATTTCAAATACACTCATCATTTGGCCTTGGGTCTATATCATTCGTTTCGCGGGTGTCAAAATAGACCCAATGTTGGACCCAGTGGTTGAGTACCATTAGGATAACACATAAAATAGATGCTTGACGACCCAATGTTGGATCGCAACCTCTGGGTGAAGTAACGTTAAGGTAACACATAAAATATGATGGTAGTGTTTAGATTAGAGCATGTTAAACAAACAACACACACACACACACGCACCACGCACGCACGCACGCACGCACGCACGCACGCACGCACGCACACGCACACACACACACACACACACACACACACACACACACACACACACACACAGATTGGTAACACTCAAATATGTTGCAAAGTCTTTAAGAAATATACAAATAAAAATTATACGTAAAACAACAAATTTCAATGTTTTCCTGAGATCCGTCTGATTTGCGTCATATGTAAATCGCTTCTCGGAAGTATATGGCGGTTCAGCTGCCTGTAACTTAGCGAACATTTCTTGTACTCGTACTCTGTCAATTGTAACTCCCGACAGGTTTGCGTTGATTCCATTCTCAGAAAACTGCTCCTGTTTGACCGGCAACAGTTGCCGCTTGGTACGTCGGAGGCTGCATCTGGTTCGTGGAAGGCTCCAACATTTCAGAGCTGGTCTGTTCCATCAGTCGTGTTTCATAACACCCTCGCATCACCGATCTTGACATTCAGGAAGCGTGGCCTTTCAAACAACATCTTGCGTTGCACGAGAGCGCAATATTTCTTTGCAAGCCAACGACGTCGTTGTGGTTAGTTTGAATGTAAACACGGTGTTAATTAATCTACGTTCTTTGATCGCAATAAGGCAAAGAACAATTTAAAATACAAAACAGTACAGGAGTAATGATAATTGGATAATCTTAAGGATAGTGACACTGTCTTAGTAATTTATATTTATTTATTTTATGCAAGTGTTATGGAATTACAGTTGAACGAGGCTGTTAATAAGGTCAAACAAGGAGTGGTTAAAAGTTACCTAATTCATTTTCCATACATTACTGTAGTACCGAGTTTTTTATCGACTGTCCTTAATTGCGATGTGTCTGTATTAGCGAGATAACCGTAAATCGAGATTCGACTGTGTCTGCCATAATTATATGCACTGATACACATCCTCATCTTGTCCCGTAGGTTTCGTCAATTCTGTTGGGTGATCATCATATATATATATCATATATATATATATATATATATATATATATATATATATATATATATATATTATATATATATATATATATATATTATATATATATATATATTAATATAACAAGAAGTTGAATTGTAATAGATTACGAACAGAAGAAAAATATATGAAAAAGAGGCGGTATAGATACGTACACAAAGGCAAATCAATCAAATTGAGGGAATCTACGAGATGTCACGTGTTCGATGACGTTATCCTACTGTGACGTCATGCGTACGTAATATAGGCGAAGGTAATTTCAATATATTGGGTATAAATCGTGCTCTAAAGTTATTCGTTCAACAGCAGTAATTACAAGTTAGGCGTAGAAATGTGCTCGTTTGTGTTGGTACAACTTTGATGCCGTGCTGCGGAGCAGACGTGATGCAAGTGATATTCTGTAAACGATTACTATTTTTTATCAGAAGAATAATTGATCTAGGCAGTGTGAAAAATAACACATAATTAATCAACGGCATATAATACTCATCAGTAATATTATATTTCACGTGTGTATCCAGTCACAACCGATGGCTAGTCGGTGTGAATCGCAAAAGAAAACAATTTATAAACTAAATTAATTGCGCATTTTGTTTGGACAATATTTAGATTACTTGATATATAAATTCACTCAACACGTAAGCCCGTTCCAAACTGTCCTACTTCAGCAGAAACACCACAAGTTACATACTTGTTTATATATGTAGGTATAGACAAGACGATAAACAACGTCATTTTGTGCAAGCGTGTTTTTAAATGTGAAAACAGCAAATAATTAGGGCGAAAATAAAGTTGTTTTACATAACATTATTATTGTATTTTCACAAAAGAGTGACACTGACACCGCTAAGGGACACACGTGCATACTTCGAAAATTTGTTTTCCGTATAAACCTAACAGAAAAAGTATTAGACATGTCACAGCTAATTATATAAAAAGATTCCAGGTGATCCGAGTGGGCCTTCGTATTGAAGAATACACAATATCGCAATCGCTCCGACAAATTGCCATATTGTGTAATCTGATTGAAATGCCACCTGCGATTTGTTGAAAACACGGCCACTGTCCGTTTCATGGTGAATCGATTTTGTTTTCTTTACATTCGCGGAAGACCGCATCGAAGCAACGAACCATCCTCTAGGGACAAAAGACGATTAACCGTCCATGCATGTGTAAAATGGTCTGTCGATACAGATTGTTAAGGCATTATGTAAAGCCATTTTTATTTCCTATCATTTGAAACCATAACTCGGTATTTCATCTATGTAAATTCGAAAACCCACCAAGTTGATAGTGATATGAGTACAAGCTAACATAATATTAGCCGTAATACTAGTTTTGCTAGATATGGGTGCACACAAAAAGCTGCCCAATCTCTTCATGGTTATGAACGAAAACTATTGTAATAGTAAATTACACATAACAATTATGCATACTCCCTTTTACAAGTACAGGTAAAGCATACAGACAATAAAGATTACAACTAAACCATGTATAACATAACCCAAGACTGAGCCGAAACATATAACTTAACACATATAGTTAATATAAATAACATCGCACAAAATATATATTATATAATACACTTTAAAAGATAAATTATTTGAATCATCCAATCTGCCTAGAGGTTTCACATATAAATAGAGCAGATTGTGGTTGATGAGTAGAAATATAGTCGCTCAGGAAAATATCTATATTGTA
>JAODUO010000107.1:762500-770000 GCA_025642075.2 Ridgeia piscesae | reverse complement strand
GAAGAGAGAGAAGAGAGAGAAGAGAAGAGAAGATAGAGTGATAAGAGAGAGAGAGAGAAGAGAAGAGAGAGAAGAAAGAGAAGAGAGAGAAGAGAGAGAGTAAGAGAGAGAAGAGAGAGAGAAAGAAGAGAGAAGAGAGAGAAGAAGAGAGAGAGAAGAGAGAGAGAGAGTGATAAGAGAGAGAAGAGATAGAGTAATAAGAGAGAGAGAAGAGGAAAGAGAAGAGATAGAGTAGAGAGAGAAGAGAGAGAAGAGAGAGAAGAGAGAGAGAGAGAGAGAAGAGAGAGAGAAGAAGGGGTAATAAGGAATATAGAAAATAAGAGAGAAAGGGATAAAGAGAAAGGAATAGAGAAGGGAAAAGAAAGTAGGAAGAAAGAAAAAAGGGAGGGGAGGAGAGGAGAGAGAGGAGAGAAAGGAGAGAGTAGAGAGAGAGGAGAGAGAGTGATAAGAGAGAGAGAAGAGAGAGAGAAGAGAGAGAGAAGAGAGTGATAAGAGAGAGAGAAGAGTGAGTGATAAGAGAGAGAGAGAGAAAGAAGAGAGAGTGGTAAGAGAGAGAGAGAGAGAAGAGAGAGAGTGAGAGAGAAGAGAGAGTGATAAGAGAGAGAGAAGAGAGAGAGGAAAGAGAGAGAGAAGAGAGACTGATAAGAGAGAGAGAGAGAGAAGAGAGAGAAGAGAGAGAAGAGAGAGAGGAAAGAGAGAGAGAAGAGAGACTGATAAGAGAGAGAGAGAGAAGAGAGAGAAGAGAGAGAAATAAGAGAGAGAGAAGAGAGAGAGTGATAAGAGAGAGGGAGAAGAGAGAGAATAGAGAGAAGAGAGAGTGATAAGAGAGAGAGAGAGAAGAGAGAGAGAGAGCGAGAGAGAAGGGAATCGTGTGTCGCTTAATCGTTGACAACTGCGACACTTATCCAGAATCAAATTACTCTACGACGTAGTAATTCATGTTTTGTGAACATAAACTTAAGTAGATCACAGGTACACATTAACGTGTGGAGAAGCGCTGCTTAAAAGCAACACTGGTATCGTGGTATCAACACAGAATATTATTTCATAAACGTGTGTGTGTCCGTGCATGTCTGTCCGTCTGTGTTTGTCTATGTATGTGTTCGCGTGTGTACACGTGTTTATTTGTGTGTGTGTGTGTGTGTGTGTGTGTGTGTGTGTGTGTGTGTGTGTGTGTGTGTGTGTGTGTGTGTGTGTGTGTGTGTGTGTGTGTGTGTGTGTGTGTGTGTGTGTGTGTGTGTGTGTGTGTGTGTGTGTGTGTGTGTGTGTGTGTGTGTGTGTGTTTATGTGTGTTTGTTTGTTTTTTTGTGTGTGTGTATGTGTGTGTATGTGTGTTTGTTTGTGTGTGTGTGGAATCTATCTTCTTTCCATGGCAGGCAAGATATTCGCCAGGGTCCTCCTCAACAGACTATCTACCCACACAACACCAGAGGTATTTCCCGAGACACTATATGGCTTCAGAGGTAACCGGAGCACCGTGGATATGATATTTTGTCACCGACAGTTACAAGAAAAGTGCATTGAGCAGGACCGACCACTGTACATGGTATTTGACGACTTCAGTAAGGCCTTTGATACAGTTGGGAGGACCGGGCTATGGCAGCTACTGAGGAAGTATGGATGCCCAGAGAAGTTCACAACAATGATCGAGGCACTACATACCGGAATGATGGCGAATGTTAGTGTTGGAGGGGAATTCTCGGAATCGTTCGGTGTCACAAATGGGGTCAAGCAAGGTTGTGTACTGGCCCCCACGCTCTTCTCCATCTTCCTATCAGCAATGCTCGACGAGGCTTTCCTAGACAGGGGGGTGGCGTCTACATACAGTCCAGACAGAACGCTGACCTATTCAACGTCGCACACCTCAGAGCGAAGACCAAGACTACTCGGATACTGATGAGAGAGCTGCTATTCGCAGATGACAGTAGAGTGCACTGGTTGCATACTCTGCTGAAGATATACATAATATAGTGTATGTTTTCTCCGATGCGTCAAAGAAGTTCGGCCTGAAGATTAACATCAAGAAAACCGAGGTGCTGTACCAACCCAACTCTACAAGAACCCGAGAGGAGGATATCATGGTTGATGGAAACAAGCTGAAATCTGTTCTGGAATTAACCTACCTCGGAAGCACTATTTCAAGTAATGGATGCATTGACGATGAAATACAGAGGAGGATGGCCAAGGCTAGTGCATCTTTTGGCCGACTACGCCAGAGACTCTGGAACAACCACCATGTGTTCATGCGGGTTAAAGGCAAGATATACCGTGCAATCGTGTGCTGTCCACCCTGCTATATGGAGACGAGGCTTGGACAGTGTACAGACGACAGGCGAAAAAAACTGCATAACTTCATGATGCGACATCTGCGTTCGATCATGAGGATAACATGGATGGACAAAGTGACAAACAAGGAAATACTCGAACGGACAGGGCTGCCATCTATGGAAGATCTTCTGATCAGAAAAAATCTCCGGTGGACTGGACACCTCATGAGGATGTCACCATACAGGCTGCCAAAGCAGGTTCTTTTCTCTCAACTGTTTTTTGGTCATGGAAAGAGAGGCCGCCCTCGTCTCCGGTTCAAGGATATCATCAAGAGAAACCTGAAGCTGAGAGACATAAAGACCGACTCATGGACATCACTCTCACAGCAGAGAGATAAATGGAGAGCATTAGTTAAGTGATGGAAGCAGTCTTTATCGCATCGCGACCGACGGCATGATGATGATGACATGTATGAGTCCGTGTGTGTATGTATTTGTGTGTGTTTGTTTGTATTCGTGTATGTGTGTGTGTGTATATGTTTATGTGTCGATGTGATTGTGTGTGCATGCGTGTGTGTGATTGTGTGTGTGTGTGTGTGTGTGTGTGTGTGTGTGTGTGTGTGTGTGTGTGTGTGTGTGTGTGTGTGTGTGTGTGTGTGTGTGTGTGTGTGTGTGTGTGTGTGTGTGTGTGTGTGTGTGTGTGTGTGTGTGGTGGTGTGTGCGTGTGTATTAGGTATGTATTTGTGTGTATTCATGGGTGTTGGTATTGTTGTGCGTGCGCTGTGCCGTGCGTTCGCGTGCGCGTGCGCGTGCGCGTGCGCGTGCGCGTGCGCGTGTGTGTTTCCTGTATTACTCAGAACGTGTGTGTTACGTTGGTCGTAGGATGAATGGAATGACCGACGTGTCCTGCACCGTGACCCTCACCGAAGTGCTGGTTGTCGCCCTAGGTGTCTTCCATCTAGGCACCGATGCGCAAACCACTATCGAAGGACCTTCGTAATTTGCTGTCCACCGCACATAAGCTCCTGCGGATCTGTAACAAGCGTGGTCAACATTTGACGCCCCTGATTGCTTCCTCACGCCAATAACATGTCAGTCATTGGTGGTTCCTATTCGGCATTACTAAGAATCGCAACATGACCGTCTATTTGTAGGCATAAGTGACGCCCTGTCAGTAAGCCACAAAAGTCGAGCACGTTACCCACGACGTATTAAGGCGTTTTCCTTTGCCATTTATCGCGAAGGTGACATTATCGTCACAAGGTGTGGATGTTTTATTGCGTGCAATATGTTGTGTCCAATATCTGGTGCAATTCGGACGCGATTATTGCATATACAATGATACGTGTCACGTGAGGTGCTGCCTAGCATCGTCGTCTGTCCAGCCATCAGACTTTTAAAATTCCGGCCCCAAATGTTTTCATTCTTACAAAATCCCGATGCAATTTCGTGCCAGTGAGAACTGCGGTACGGCCAGGATTTATTATCAAGTTGCATAAACAATCGAGCGCGATCTGTGATATCCAACTGTGTACCGATCTTGTCACGATCTCGTCCGATTACAGCCCAATGCTTTCATTAAAATAGCAACTTGATAACTCTGTTGTAGAACCATGCGGTGTCATGTTTGTTTGTCGGTCTGTAGACACAAGTCACCGTTAGTTTTGTTTGTATAGGGCTAACATTGTGTAAGTGTTCTAGTGTGAACGTAGAATTGCACTTCTGTCTGCAAAATTTTCAGTGACGAAAGAATTGTTTCAGCGCGATTTTCCAGTTCGTCTTCGCATTCGATATGCTATGGCGAGACACAACTGGTGAGTGACACGTCCCAGTACACAAGGGAACAACCTGACAAATACGGTCACGTATAAGTCTCACATAACCGTCTCTCTCTCGGTGAATTAGCCGAGAAGATACTTCGGTAAGTCATTGCTCGAAGCCTTTAGATGTAATCATTGTGCTGGATTAATTCACAGGTCTTTAATAACATTATGTTTATACAGTATGCATGCTTTTGATAATGAAATAAAGTTATAAAATATCTATACACAAAATAAAAAGTAAACAATGAAAACGTTATATGAAAAATTACAAACAGTTGTCATTTCTGTTACAGTGTTGGCGATCTCATGGTACTTAACTACCACCTTGTACCACGTTGAACTCGGTGAAATGTTGTTAACTAGGCAGATGAACTTCATCGAATTGTAGTGCGACCCTAGGATGGCCTAAAAGAGTTCCGTCCCTTACTCTTGCCGGCTTTATCCTGCTCTGACCAAATACATCAAACATTTATCTTTGTAATCCGTTTGACACAACTTAGTGTGTGGCCAATAAAAATAAAAACGAGTACTCAGCCAACTGCCAGACAGACAGAAGCTTAGTGACATAATGAGTTTCGCAGGAACAAGTCCGCAAACAGATATGGGGCAATTGGCTGTGCAGAAATATATAGTACCACGCGTTATACTAGTCAAGATGCCTTTCCTTCCGTAAGAGGCTTCCCCATTGGGGCTCCCAAACCGCCCAACTGATACCATCGAGAGACGACGTGCTTCGACTGCCTCGTGGCACAGAGCATTCTTAGCTGTCCCAATGGCGGTCAGGTTAACGTTTTGTCAGACTATAAGGGAACTGTACTTGAGAAAAATCTGCAATTTCTACACAGTCACTGCAACCGTGTCACTGATATGCTGATCACATTATGTCAAAATCACATACCTCTGGCTCTTATAAAATGCAAGCATGTGCGCTACCTGTTACTATTTACCACAAAAGTAAGCACGTTTTCTCCATCCGCAGAGTTACGTACAAATGGGTAAAATTACTACGTTAACTACAATCTACCTAGCATGCGTCATTACACTGCAAACACAGCTTAGCATTGAATCTACCTGTATGCCTGGTTTATTGTACTCATCTCACACACAAATACTTTTTCCAAATTTCAAAATAACACAATTGTTATGGTATTACATTCGTATGGGTCGTGCGTCTCAGGACTCGAGAGCCGCTAAGCCTAAGCTAAACTAGGCTAAGGAACAATTTTGCTTCAGCAACGGGATGTATACACCCCTCACACTCCCCAGAGGGTAACCTGAAATGCGTGGCCCGCTTACGTAGTCCGAATGACATATTCCATACCAAAAGGTTGCTGGTCCCTATTATTAAGCCTAACCAACATTCATGAACAATACTACACGATCCCACCTGCCGCTGTTTCGAAACTTAGGCAATTTCGTTCACCTCACATTGCCTATGTTTTCCTCACGATACAATAAAAGCCATTATATCTGGTGTCTATGCCAGGGGAAGAATAAGATCTCACACACTGGATAAATGTGTAACTTGTAGTGGACTCCACAATTCTAAAGAAGGACAACTCTAAAAACCTAACTCGACAATACTCTAACCACAAACATGTGGCTAATATTGAGTGATGAGCTAACCATAAGACGAATATGTAATTATACCCTAAATTTAACAAATAATGGAGCGATTCTCGTGTGCTGAGAATTGGTTGGCACATCTGCAAACTAAAGCATAAATACCGGAAGCAGTCTGGAAGATAATGAGATTAATTTTGAAGCTAATCGCTAAAGTACATTCAAGAGAGTGTTTCTGGACATGCAGGAATTTGTTGATAAAATTGGACTTCAAATAGTTCAATATGCACGTAATCGAAATCGGCAGCAATATTGCTCAGAATGTGTATTTGGCGGCACCAGAAAGAATATGAATTGTGCAAATACGATGCATACGAGATGAACAATTTACACCAAATGTTGTGTATCTGTATGTAATCCAGTGACACATGATTTCAAATTCATATATCTTCTTCAGCTTCCGGTTTCCTCTGCCCATGCGCGTCTCTTTCTCCAGCACAAGTCGCGGCAGTGAGTGCGATCGAAACCATCATTTACCTGAACCGTTTCAAACGTTAAATAAATTCATTCATTATTCAAATTAACTAATTATATTTTCGTACAGACCGGATCCAGATGGTCACTAGATATCCTTGGCGATCCAACTGCTTATCCAATAATTTTGGGTCACGACCCAAGGGTTAAGAACTGTTGTGTTAAATTCACATAGGATATGCATAGATGCGTAGGCCCTGCATGCATTTGGATAGTCTGTGAAACGACAGGTGTCTACAAATGTATTACAATGTTCTTGACAATTAACGTGATTTAATCAGACCGCAACATCATTTCCTACCCTATTAGTAACGAGATGTAATCACAGTAAACCCTGACGGCTGATGGCGCTCGTCGCATTACAAACACCCGCTCTTTATGAATAGCATTGAGGACTAATATAGCAGTGGCTATCGTGTGGTCACTGTCTTGATTAGATGTAACAGATAGATACATCTGGTCGTTGACTTCTAGTTCAAAAACCTCGTCAGCATAATATCAACATGGCATGCTATATCGACATAGAATTGTGGAATGAACACGTTATTAATTTTATATCCGCAGAGTCTGTATATTTTCTCTGTGCACCTTATTTCTATATTTGAGGTTGAGCGAGATGGCTACATATTGTTTGCATAACATTTATGAAGATGAGACTGACATACAGGCAGGCAGGCAGGCAGGCAGGCAGGCAGGCAGGCAGGCAGGCAGGCAGGCAGGCAGGCAGGCAGGCAGGCAGGCAGGCAGGCAGGCAGGCAGGCAGGCAGGCAGGCAGGCAGGCAGGCAGGCAGGCAGGCAGGCAGGCAGGCAGGCAGGCAGGCAGGCAGGCAGGCAGGCAGGCAGGCAGGCAGGCAGGCAGGCAGGCAGGCAGGCAGGCAGGCAGGCAGGCAGGCAGGCAGGCAGGCAGGCAGGCAGGCAGGCAGGCAGGCAGGCAGGCAGGCAGGCAGGCAGGCAGGCAGGCAGGCAGGCAGGCAGGCAGGCAGGCAGGCAGGCAGGCAGGCAGGCAGGCAGGCAGGCAGGCAGGCAGGCAGGCAGGCAGGGCAGGCAGGCAGGCATGCAGGCAGGCAGGCAGGCAGGCAGGCAGGCAGGCAGGCAGGCAGGCAGGCAGGCAGGCAGGCAGGCAGGCAGGCAGATATACAAAAACAGAAAGAGAAACAGAGACAGACATGTATGCCCATGTCCAAGGCGCGCACTAAAGAAATTCGCTAAGACACCACCGCGAGCTGCAGGAACGATTATGATAACGATACATTTTAACTGAATGTTGTTGACGTATATGAAGCCAATTTGATTATATCATGTCTTAAAAACAG
>JAODUO010000107.1:520000-757500 GCA_025642075.2 Ridgeia piscesae | reverse complement strand
TCAAAATAGCGCGCAAGTCCCGTCAGCCGCCATGTTGTTTTATGATATTTTGCCATTTCCATTCATAGTCCGGTCCCCAACGACTCGAAAGAGCCGTGTAGTCTTTCGCATACGGCCATAACTGCCACAGCAGAAAGCTCCGTTGTAAGTTTTATAGGTTTCTACCCAATAAACACGCACCTAAAAGGTGGAAACTGTTATGCAGATCAGTTTATTTTCAAACGGTTTGCGAATGACAGTAAGTTTGACTTTGCATACGCTTACGGACAACGAGGTGGACACCAGTTGTGTATGATCTCGTTAAGTATCGCTCAAAACGGAGCGGAAACGAGAATCACTTTCGTGTCCTATCATGATATTGTCGAAAACATGCATGCCGTCGCATAGGATGCTTGGGAAAGTTCCACATTGAGGTATGTTCGTTCCTAATACACATACTACATTGTCGAGAATTCTGCACAACAATATGGTCACACAGGCTCGTAACTCGAATGCCCGTATATGTATATTAATTAATACATTACTTTAACTCGAATCCAGACCTTTGCACCGGAATCGAGTTGGTTTATTTTAAATCGCAACGGGTCAGCTGCTATGACCGTGTGATTATTTTCCAAATAATAATGTTTGCCGTGTCATGAAACGGGATTTGTATAAACTGTTAGAACGAATGTAGTTGTGTAGTTTGACGTTTTAATAGAATATATTGTTGTGAACCTATTGTGGGAATGGCGGGAGTCAGACGAAATACAGAGGAGAGAAGAAGCAGGGCCGGCGGCGTGGAGGAGGGTAGAAGGTATTACTTGGGAATTGGGACAAAGGGTGAAGAAACAACTGAAAGGAAAACTTGTCGGCAGCCTGTGTTGTACCAGCGTGTATGTGTGTGTTGGGTACACCGGCACTGACAGAGAGACAAAAGAAGTTACAGGCAGAAAACAAGTGAGTAAATGTAGAGTAAAGCGAGAGTATAGAAGGAATGTGATGATGACTAGAGGAGATTGGAGTGAATATTAAATAGGACAATAGTCCGACGCGGAATGAAATGGACAGGGCATACACAAGCAATGGTTGATGGAAGACCGCCGAAAAGAGCGTGGCCAACAGATGGGGGTGGGAGATTAAGACGAGGAAGACCGGAGCTCTGATGGGAAGAGTCTCTAAAGAAGTCTGAGGAGAGCCGATATGAACAACCCCGAATGGGTGACCTTTGCAGAAGAGGGGAGCATGGAAAGAACTTACAAGGGAAGCAAAGGAAGCAACGTGACATAGCGCCCACCCCGCAAAGGGACCAAGGGGAAGAGAACATATTGCGAGCCCCAAGACTGGGAGCAGACGAACGTTTACGGAGTGTCTCAGCCCCAGCACATTCACCGCGTTCCGACATCATTGGCCAACGCACGTGTAGCCGGGTTGTCAGGAGCATCACGAGTAAATATCAATGAGACAAGGTAAACTGGAATTGTTCTCAAAATTCTGCAATGGGGTCGAGGTCCACTCGCCTGTCTAGGGTCACTCGCTGCCACCGCTGTTTGTCAACAATATGCAGACAGAGAACGTTTCAGGCTGCGACTACACGGCACTGCGACTACCCGGCACTGCGACTACCCGGCACTGCGACAATCTGCACTGCGACTACCTGGCACAGCGACTACCCGGCACTGCGTCAACCTGCACTGCGACAACCTGGCACTGCGACTACCCGGCACTGTGACTACCCGGCACTGCGTCAACCTGCACTGCGACTAACCAGCACTGTGACTACCTGGCACTGCGACTACCCGGCACTGCGACAACCTGGCACTGCGACTACCCGGCACTGCGACAAACTGGCACTACGAATACCGAGCACTGCGACTACCCAGCACTGCGACAACCTGGCACTGCGACTACCCGGCACTGCGACAACCCGGCACTGCGACTACCTGGCACTGCGACTACCTGGCACTGCGACTACCCAGCACTGCGACAACCTGGCACTGCGACTACCCGGCACTGCGACAACCCGGCACTGCGGCTACCTGGCACTGCGACTACCTGGCACTGCGACTACCCGGCACTGCGACTACCCGGCACTGCGACAACCTGGCACTGCGACTACCTGGCACTGCGACTACCCGGCACTGCGACTACCCGGCACTGCGTCAACCTGCACTGCGACTAACCAGCACTGTGACTACCTGGCACTGCGACTACCCGGCACTGCGACTAACCTGGCACTGCGACTACCCGGCACTGCGACTACCCAGCACTGCGACAACCTGGCACTGCGACTACCCGGCACTGCGACAACCCGGCACTGCGGCTACCTGGCACTGCGACTACCTGGCACTGCGACTACCCGGCACTGCGACTACCCGGCACTGCGACAACCTGGCACTGCGACTACCTGGCACTGCGACTACCCGGCACTGCGACTACCCGGCACTGCGACTACCCGGCACTGCGACTACCCGGCACTGCGACTACCCGGCACTGCGACTACCCGGCACTGCGACTACCCAGCACTGCAGCTACCCAGCACTGCGACTTCCCGGCACTATGACTACCCAGCACTGCGACTACCCAGCACTGCGGCTACCCAGCACTGCGACTACCTGGCACTGCGACTACCCTGGCACTGCGACTACCCGGCACTGCGACAACCTGGCACTGCGACTACCCTGGCACTGCGACTACCCGGCACTGCGACTACCCGGCACTGCGACAACCCGGCACTGCGACTACCCGGCACTGCGACTACCCAGCACTGCGACTACCCAGCACTGCGACTACCCAGCACTGCAGCTACCCAGCACTGCGACTTCCCGGCACTATGACTACCCAGCACTGCGACTACCCAGCACTGCGGTTACCCAGCACTGCGACTACCTGGCACTGCGACTACCCAGCACTGCGACTTCCCGGCACTATGACTACCTGGCGCTGCGACTACCCGGCACTGCGACTACCCGGCACTGCGACTACCAAGCACTGCAACAACCCGGCACTGTGACCACCCGGCACTGTGACCACCCGGCACTGCGACTACTAGGCACTGCAATGCCCCAGCAGAGACAAAACAAAGATAATGAGATTCAAATAAAAATTACGGTCAGCTGGAACGTTTTCGCCAAATAAACTCCGCGGCATAATCAAAGGTGAGTCGTCTTGAAGTCTATAACTCATGCGCACTTCCAGCAAAGCCATTCGGCGCGGAAACACCAACACCTACTTGTAATTGTAATTGCCCATACGGGGATGAATACAGATTTATTGTATTGTATTGCATTGCATTGCATTGCATTGCATTGCATTGCATTGCATTGCATTGCATTGCATTGCATTGCATTGCATTGCATTGCATTGCATTGCATTGCATTGCATTGCATTGAATTGAATTACTTATTCCTCGCATTCTACTTGTTTGGATTACACAGCGTGCGTGCGTGTATTTATATATACCAAACATTGCTAATAATAAACGAACAGCCTGGTGTCCATTTCACTACCGTTGTTAAGAGCACTTAAACTATAGTTTATACTTTAAAATCAATTTTGATCCTTAACAGAATTGTTGAATAATTGAAACTGTCAACCCCAGGACCGCCAGTGAACATTGTCACTGGTGTGTCATGGAAATAGTGCGGTAATATATATATATATATATATATATATATATATATATATATATATATATATATGTGTGTGTGTGTGTGTGTGTGTGTGTGTGTGTGTGTGTGTGTCTATGTATGTATATTGGCAATTTGAACATGCTCATTTAATTTAACTACGGATTTTGACTGTTTGTTCCTTAAGAACTTAAGATCTTAGTGAAACGGCACCAGATTTCCGAGGATATATCTACGCTAAAGAAGTATTTCCCATCCCACAACATGTTGAAAAGCACCTGCTTGTGGCGTGGTTATCGTAATCAAAACCACCTGCTCTGCAAAAGGGAACATATTACAAAAAGAATGCTACGGTGCAATTATATGAAGATATTATCATTAAAATAGATAGATTAAATATGCAACAGTGAAACATATTAGCGCTGATTGTATTTGGAAAGTAGTTTTCTGTATCATGTACAAGCTGCTACATTATAAGACTGTATTTCGACATACTGGTGTCAGTTTGATTTAGTTTCAAGAGAACAAAACAAAAACATCAAAAGCACTGGCCGTACACCGCACCGGCGGCGACTTCAGATCTTTTATGTAGATATACCTCAGAGTAAATACCTGTCTATTTAACTTAGTCAATGCAGCGTTAAGCGTTTACCAGAGGCGTTACTAAACAAAGCGACGTTAATGTGGTTCACGTTGAAGGGAACAAAAACGCGAGTTGGCGTGTGTTTTGACTGATACCAGTCCCATTCACAATAGGGATAAAAAGTGTAAAGGGAAACGGAATGGGACCCTCTGGATAGGTGCAGACCGCAGGTAGGCCACCACAGGGATACTGCACCGGGAGTACCTTTGCGTACACGGGAAAATATGTGGGATCTGGGCCTATTATCAAGTGTATGAAAGATATGGAATTTTAATTCACCCAATCATGACATGGCCTGTTCAGAAGTGCGGGTATACATGATGCAGATCAAATATGAAGGCGATCGGAAGATAACTGGTACTGTATTTAGCCATGTCTGTACATATATCGGTAACAGGACATCTATTTACGCGAACGTTTGGCGTAAGTTATATTTTGATCCACCCGTTACGAAAGTAAATGATAAAAGGAAAGATGAAGAAGAACTTGTCTGTCCTTAAACATACCTTTCGCTGAGCTCCAGAGTGACGGCGCCATCGTCGTTTAGTATGACGTCACGTATCGCCCGAAATGCTCGACTAGCAACGTCACTTCCGCCGACGGCACCGCGGTTAATTCATAAACGAATGGCGGAGTCGATGCGATTAGAGCGATATTCGTTTGTGGAGTGTCTGCGGCGATTTTAGTCACTTGAATTCATTACCGTAGCCTACTACGGTAACATATTGTATACCATGGTCAACAATACGATGGATTACCTGTTTATATGGTACATTATGGTCTACTATGGCAACCACGATTTAGCTTAGCTTACCAGTAGATTCATATTCATACGAGTAGACTCACGTTACCCTGATTCTTCACGAACATCTTCCTATTTTCTGTGTCGGAATAAATCGTTGCACAAAACTTGTAAACCTGAAATATATATTTAAACGATTGTTTACCGACCAAACCACAGCAGAGCTTGCAAAAAGTATATTTAATGCCGACTGGTTTGTAGATATATTGGAACTTGACGACTCAAATAATACGCGTACATTTTTGTTTTGTTATTTCGAAGTTTGGTAAGGGTTACGCTGACCGGTTTCTTGAAGTAATTAACTCAAAATTCAGTACTAGGAAGCCAGGGCTGAAGACATCAATAAAAACAAATCATATTTGTACTATAAAAACTACTTATCCTTACTAATGAAACTAATTATAAAATATATTGTAATAAGCGGAATTCAGTTGCAAGATTATCATAAAGATATCCACATCAGCAATTGTTAAAGCAAAACAGCCGCATGTTTGACAGTTAGTTCATGTAGCAGTTCAATAAACGTCATTTATTCCGTGTCAAATATCCAGCAAGAGAAGAAAATTACTTCCTGTCTTTGCGGGTCTGAATAGCGAAGCAATTGGTCTGGTATTTCACAGTCTGCTATGTTAAGCCCGTGTTCACCTCTTAAATAACGGGTCAATTGATATTACTTCCTGTTATGATAGTTTCTTCCTGGCAGTTACGGAAACGATTGGAACTTGAAAATGTCACGAGCAGAATTGTACAGATTGGACACCTACCGAAGTCTAGGCACATCCGTCTCGAATCACGACCGGAAGTGAAGCAAATACCTTATATCCTGTGTTTACGCAGTTAATCTTCGGTGCCCTCTTGACCTTGCAGAGTTGACACGATGGCTTTGCATACTGACCATACGGCACCTTTGGTATTACGGACGATGTATCTAAACGTAATGATAGATAGACTGCCGGCCTATATATTACGTGCGGGATCAGACTGGCTTTGCCACAGGGCGCTGATGATCCATCGATCAGAACTGATCATTTTCGGTAAATTGGTCAGTAATGGTTCTATGTATCTTCCTTCTCATGATACTAGCTATAAAAGCGACAATATTTCGGTGAGAACATTCTGAGTACGTAGTTGGACTGAATCTGCTCCATTTGCTGTCGTGCTTAACAATGTAACGTGTTCTAAAATTGTATTTGTTAAAAAAAAACGTTGCTTCTTCCCAATAGCAATTATGTGCTATTTTATTTTCGGGCGTAAACCTTCATCACAACCTTCATTGGCAAAAGAAAAAGAAACGGACGAGAAGAAAACGACAAGCAGAAGAGGAAACGAAGATAGTAATAATAATAATACACTTTATTTATACACTAAAATCCAAAGTACAAGCTCCGTTCAGTAGTGTTCACATTGTAAGAAGTAAATATAATATAATAAAAGTAAAAAAACTTTGAATACGTATATCTAAATCTAAAACCAATTAATAAATAAGTTAAATGATATGCCAGTTGATCTACTTAAAACATTAATATAAATCTAAAAAGGTACAGAGGAACTAGACATTAAAAGCAATTTTGAAATAGAATGTCTTAAGGTGCGCTTTAAATTTGTTCATGCACTCTGTGGAAGGTAAATCTTTAGGAAGTGCGTTCCACAGAGTTGGTCCTGCCCGGGAGAAAGAAGCGGCGTCCATAACGTTCGAGGTGGATGAAGGTAACTAGAACTGTATCACATTCGCCGAAATGTTTCTCTTTTTCTTGTTCACAAGATATCCAAACTATTTGGCAATGGATTCGTTCCTGGTGTGCTGTATATGTTACTTCTACGGTTGGCTAAAAAACAAATTAAAAAAATTCCTCTTCTGTAGTTTCCACGCACTGCGTCGTCTCTCCACCCGCCTTCCCAACGCCACGAACAGGGAGCTTTTGGCGTGCACTGCCACCTGTCACCTTTGCACTGTGCCACATCGAAGGTCCTGCACTCTTTCCTCCCCCCCCCCTCCGGCACTCACGCGCATTCCGAAACAGTCACAATTGATCCGGGATCTATTCATTCATGCGACCCGTAAACATTGGCTACTGATCGCACAAGCCTGGCGCTGTTCAGCTGCGTAAAGCTGGCGCAGCGTATGGGACGCGAAGCTGGCGTTGGCGCGGCCTATGCTGGCGTTGGCGCGGCCTATGCTTGCGAGGAGCGAAGTAGCGTTACATTTTCCGGGCGTTAAAAAGTATCCGGGTGACGTTTCTGTGCATGCGCGAGTCAGTCATTGTCATTACATTAGTTACCAATAAGTACGTTAACGCTTCCCGCTGAATCTCATATAAAATATATCTTTAGTCTGATATATGTCGGCCACTATGAGCAAAAGGACATTGATTACCTTTCTTCAAGGAAATTGACACGCGGCAAACAGGTTTTGGAGCATGTTTTCGGGTACTGCCGTGCGCCATAATTCGTGACAGAGGTTAAAATAAACGTATTGTTTTAATGTATCGAAAAACTTTCAAGCAACTCTTCACAATAATCACCACAGGAGAGGTAACGAACAGCCCGTTGTATTTATACACCACAAATGTTTTGCCTTTGGCTGCACATTGAATGATGATTCTACATTTATCGCCATAATTTATAACGCCCGGGAAAATGCAACAGCGAGCGCGAGGCTGGTGTTGTTGCGGTCGCCACCCGCTCCAGATCACCGCTTACCGCCGTGCCAAGGCCCCGTCAACTCGCAGATCAACTCCGTCTGCGCCAGTCAGCGAGAACACGTGTTTCTCCTTGTGTCGAGCGTGGCTCCTCCAGAAACGTTATGCCAGGACTGCATCGAAGGAGGCGAAAACGACATAGTGAAGACGTGCTGAGGTCGGTTAGACACTCGCGAGGACGGGATGATCTCGGGGTGATCGCTAAAAGATCACTGACGGATCTTAATAGGTGGATTTGTTCAAGTGACGGCGTCTTCTGGCGAATGATTACATATGTACGTAATATCACGTCAACAATGTTATGTATGTATGTATGTATGTATGTATGTATGTATGTATGTATGTATGTATGTATGTATGTATGTATGTATGTATGTATGTATGTATGTATGTATGTATGTGATGTATGTATGTATGTATGTATGTATGTATGTATGTATGTATGTGTGTCTGTATGTATGTATGTATGTATGTATGTATGTATGTATGTATGTATGTATGTATGTATGTATGTATGTATGTATGTATGTATGTATGTATGTATGTATGTATGTATATAAGTATGTATGTATGTATGATGTATTTATGTTGTATGTATGTATGTATGTATGTATGTATGTATGTATGTATGTATGTATGTATGTATGTATGTATGTATGTATGTATGTATGTATGTATGTGCATATGTATGTGCATATGTATGTGCATATGTATGTAAGTGTATGTAAGTGTATGTAAGTGTATATAAGTGTATGTAGCAGCAGTACCAACTTGCTTTGTTACTCATTTTTTGTTTTCCGCTTATAATGCTGGAGGTGATAATTTCGGATGTGACCGAACGCCTCGTTCTTCACGGACCACCCTCGGAAGAAGCGATACGACCTAGGGTGGCCAAGACACAATAGGGTCCGACGAGTCGATGACTTTGAATGCGACAATATGTTCGCATAGTTCGTTGACAGTGTCCTGACAGGTTCCACGGCTGTCGGTTGTTTCATTGTGTACATTTTATTTCACAATGCTGACGACCTGCATTTGTATAACGATATTAGATCAAGGGTATTGCAACATTTATTTTGGAAGGGTGGTCCAATTTAGCGTATGGTCCAGTATAGTTGATATTCCCCTATACATAAGCATGCACACGCACGCACGCACGCACGTACACGCGCGCACACACACACACGCACACGCACACGCACACGCACACGCACACGCACACCACACACACACACACACACACACACACACACACACACACACACACACGCATACATTTATTCTCGTCTGCCAAAAATAACAATTAAACACTAAAACACTGATGTTGATTTCTTACCAGATCAACCGTAGGTTTCCGATTATACGCCAGATGGCAGTTGCGAATTAATTTATGGTCATTTTGGATCGCATTCATTCACCAGGTGTCACTATTGGAACCGTGGATCATTTATTAATGCCGGAACGATGTATCGGTACACAGGTGTATCGCGATACACACCACATGGTACGATACACGATGCATGTTACGCTGTCATGATACGCTATCGTGATACGCTGTCATATATGACAGAAGTAGGCAAAACAGTACTCGCGTCACATTTGAAGCACTACGCATTCATACCCACATACCCAGATTTCATTCGGAGTTTGTTCAACGCCAACCCGTATACGACCTAGTAATAATAAGAAGAAGAATTAGCAGATTAAACTATTAAAACCAAAACAATGCGTAGGTAAATAAAACATAACATCAGGCCTAATTAATTACATAGCTAAATGATAGCATTAGCACAAATTAAAATTTACAGCGTAAAATAACAATAAAAAAATGAGAAAGGATATAAACGTAAAATTAAACTTAGTATTGAAACAACTTTTGTCAACTTGACTACATTAGTTCAACTGGGCATAGAATAAAAATGATAGTTCGTATAATTTTGAAGTATAATTATTAGTTCTTTCAGTCCCATTGAAATTGAATAAAGACTTTTTTATTTAAATTACTTTTACGCACCATCGTGCGCATATATGTGCGCGCGTGCGTGAATGTAGACGAGTGTCTGTGTGCGTGTGCATGTGCATGTACCCGTGCGTATGTTAGTGAGTGCGTATATGCGTACTTAAATTATTTACATACGTGCGTATAGGCATTCGTTTAAACCTCTAACAATGGCTAACGTTCTTCCCCAACCGGTCTCTAAAGACTATTCACGGTATTTTGCATTAACATATGAACCATAATAATTATGATTATTCTAAAAGTAAAATAGCTTGCGAAATGTATTAGACTGCACCGAATGCTCTTGGGGAGAACGCGTCACAAAGACTTGACTCTGAATGACTACACGTGTCCATTGGGTTTATGACCTCTTGCACTAGGTGACATCTTGTATTACTGAACCAACACTGTCCTCTGACCAACTCTTGCGTCACGCTCATGCGTCATACAGGCTGGACCGGAAATCGACGATAGCATTAAGCGCCCGCATACTGAATACTTACGACAGTTCACCGCCCAGTACGAGTATTGTCGGTGACAGCGTAATCGCAAAATGTAAATCCATAATCGTCAGAATACAAAATCTGGTGGATAATTGCACCGGACGTTAACTAGCCTTCTGACATCGGAAAGGTGTTCACAGTTCATTGTTTTTGTCATACAAGCGAAGTATCTACTCAAGTTCGCAATTTGTGTGCCGAATAATAACTACTGTAAGACAAGAATTTACTGCTAAAAAGTGATGTTTCACTATCCTGCAGTTAGTTGCAACGTGACGGTGTGCTAAAGTAATAAGTTCATACAATAAATATGAACAAGTAGATAAATGCAATTAACTGTACATTAAATGTACATTAAAACGATGAATAAATTAATAAAATTAATATAAGAAATAAATTATTTGTACATTAAATTTCACGGTCATGCAATGTAAAGGATACGACACTGTGGGTTAAAATAATAAATAAGTTAATAAAATATTATAATAAATAGATAAATAAAATTACTAGTTCATTAAATAAAAGCAGGCAGTTCATGATTAACACTAAAACAATCTACTATAATGTCAATGAATGAATGACTGGGATGGTGGCTCTGGGACACTTCTGCAGTAAATGCGTTCCACAGTGGAATACAGCGTACGTAGAACGACTGCTGGTAGGGCGTGCAAGTGGCTGGTAGGGTTCATAGTTTGTGCTTGTGTTGGCGTATGGTGCGCGCATCTGCGGTGGTGATGACGACAAGCAAGCTAATGGCGGTTAGTTTTAGTTTTTGGTTTAATTTAAAAAAAATTAATTCCTGACATTTTGGGTGGGGCGGTGGGTTTGTGGTAATTTTGAATATTTTTATAATATAGTATTAAGTGATAAAAAGAGGGTATCCTTATTTAATTTGCTATTTCATATTCGGCCTGAGAACCAATCAGCATCTGCACCCTGTTCTTTGGGGTAAAGCCGCCCTATCGGTCACATTGGCAGAACATAAATTCCCCAGGCGGATGTGATGGGCTAATTACGTGCTGCCACCTGACGGCGTCTGGGTAACCGAGACTATAGTAACTGTGAAGGCCACATTGCGTGCTTCTCGTGATTAATGTGATATTCCTAAGATGAAAGTCATGAGGAATCGTTTCAAGTTAGAAACAGTTTATCTTCTCATTGATTTGCTGATTATATCCATACGTGTAACGTACGTTATGCAAATGATATAACCACATCAGAGGAAAACGTTGTCAACTTAGCAAATGCAGTTAAAAGAAAAGTGAGAGTTTCGGTCAGAAAACCACTGAAGCGAAGCCAATTGTTTTGAGTGAATGGAATAATACAGATTGACGATATTGAGATTGACCTGGTGCCATACTTCAAATACCCAAAGCTTAATGTTTAGTACAAAAGGCACAACATCAGAAGACATTCGAGTAGAATGGCATCCGTTATGACGGGACATCCGGTATGACGTAGTGTCCGTAATGACGCGGTGAGCCTTGTGACGCAATGTCCGTTGTGACGCAATGTCCGAGTCAACGCTTCAGACTAAGTGTCCACCGGCATGTCCGTTATGTGGAAGTGACCGATGGTCCAGTGCAAAGTGATAGTTATTACAGTTATCACTTGGAAGTCCAAACAAGTACACTGTGACCATTATTGGCTAGGAACTTATTTTATTTTATCAACTTACTCTGCTTCCCCTATTCCGTGTTTACTATGTAGCCTATGGTCCCTATCCTATTTTCCACCTGATGATTATACATCACACGCTTCGTTTTTCTTTCGGTTGGTGTGTGATGCGCTAGGAATGATTTCATAACTGTTGTCTATCACTGTTCACTACCGCGTACAGTGACAACAGGACATGTCCTAGACCTAGCAAAAGATGCACCAACGCATTCAGACAGCCACTGCAGAGTGCATCAGCGGTTAGCCATCGCCTCAACAACGCCGCGTTTTCCTGCATTCCCGTCACACTACATTGTCGCGGTGCAGAAATTAGTGTCGCGCTGTCTCCGCCCTTTGTCATCGGCGTCATTCGCCGGCGAAAAAACCATAACAACGCCATCACAACTTGACGGAAGCGCCTCGACGGAGGACTACGAAATAATTAATATACTTAACTGCGCTCATAACAATGAATGATTCAGCGGCGCTGTTCGGACGGTGAGTGCGCCGATTGTTGCTCTGTTTACGCGTTGGCA
This sequence comes from Ridgeia piscesae, assembly GCA_025642075.2. Taxonomy (NCBI): domain Eukaryota; kingdom Metazoa; phylum Annelida; class Polychaeta; order Sabellida; family Siboglinidae; genus Ridgeia; species Ridgeia piscesae. Next base: position 745,057 of record JAODUO010000107.1, on the reverse strand, counting down.
AGGCAACCTAAACACTCCGGCGAGAAATTGATCGCGCCGCCATTGTTGCTGCGCAGCTTCGGAAGTTCGCGCATTAAAGTGAATTTGTGCGCCTTTGCGACGGCATTTACGCGAACGTTGCGCGCTATCTCTAAGTGCCCGGTGTCGGAGGCTGGCTGGTAAGGAGTCGGCTTCCACCGTCCGCTCGCCGTCAACTTGAAATTCTAAGCCGTGATTAGCCGACGAGCCGACTACAGCGCGGTTCCGCTTCAGCGCTGCTCGCGACACGGAAGTGGTTGAGTCTGCGCCGCGGCAGATGGAGGCGTGAAGCGAACGAGACGCGAGGTTACCAGCGGACACGTACGGAACATAGACGTTCTCGGTAAGTCGGTCTAATGACTAGATCCTTGTCAATGCACATTATAGAGACACGTAATATCGGCACACGCCGTGTGTTACTATAATGATTGAGCAACAGCCAAAACGCGCCGACGCGAAAGTAGTTTTGTTCTCGTGTTTGTTTACATTTCTCGTTGAGATTAGCAGCCTTGCGCATATGTTCAGTTGTGATGGCGGCGGTAGCAATGGTGGTTTGCTGGTTTGGCCAAAAATTGAACTACAACCGATCAAGTTTCGTGTGACTCATGTGAGAAAATTAATTATATTGAGAAGAAAATAATTTTCGCGTAATAAAATATGCAAAACAAATGCAATTAGGTGTGGTGTAGGCCTGCATTGTTCAAGTCATTGCAGGATCAATGACATTGCGACTATTACTCATCGCTATATTTGGACAGCAAACGTTTACATAGACGACGTGGAAACATAGGCGATTAATATAACATGGGGCATAACTATATATATATTAAATGTAACTTATTAGTAACGGTTATACATTAAATAAATTAATATAGAGATAGTGTATATAACACAACAATATAACGTGTCTACTGGTAATGCTAATAGATCAAAGTGTGAATAAGTTTAAATAAAATAACTGACGTATATGGTATACGTGCAGGTACCCCGTAAATTTATGGTAGTCTCTTGAAACACAATATTTTATTGTGGATTGTGGCGTAATCATTTACACAATCACCAATGTGTAAAATAATTGTTCGATCACGGGATGTGTCGAATGGAATGTTGGCCATATATTAAACTCACGATGCATTGGTAATGTATAGAATGTGACGACAACTTGTAGCCTCACAAATGTATTGCTAAAATTGGTTTGCTGGAGGAAGCTTGGCTCCGGCTCAAACTTATTGTGACAGCGCCGCACTCACAGAAACAGAGAGCCCAAAGGGAGACACTAGTACGACTTGTCTCGGCAACGCAAATACTTGTATGTTCTGTGCAGTCGCCAAAACATCGAGTGATTATATGTGGTCCATCCTTAAACTCAAAAACCTAAACAAAACCAACTTCTCCATCCTGTTGTTTTTCATCATCTTCCGTCGATATAAATCCTGCTATATGTTCAGAAAAGGCAAATAAATCCCAGTTTAAAAACACACTATATAAAACTGTTGAACAAATAATGCACCATCCGTTGTATCATTATATACAACATAATGCACCATCCGTTGTATCATTATATACAACATAATGCACCATCCGTTGTATCATTATATACAACATAATGCACCATCCGTTGTATCATTATATACAACATAATGCACCATCCGTTGTATCATTATATACAACATAATGCACCATCCGTTGTATCATTATATACAACATAATGCACCATCCGTTGTATCATTATATACAACATAATGCACCATCCGTTGTATCATTATATACAACATAATGCACCATCCGTTGTATCATTATATACAACATAATGCATCATCCGTTGTATCATTATATACAACATAATGCACCATCCGTTGTATCATTATATACAACATAATGCACCATCCGTTGTATCATTATATACAACATAATGCACCATCCGTTGTATCATTATATACAACATAATGCACCATCCGTTGTATCATTATATACAACATAATGCATCATCCGTTGTATCATTATATACAACATAATGCACCATCCGTTGTATCATTATATACAACATAATGCATCATCCGTTGTATCATTATATACAACATAATGCACCATCCGTTGTATCATTATATACAACATAATGCACCATCCGTTGTATCATTATATACAACATAATGCACCATCCGTTGTATCATTATATACAACATAATGCACCATCCGTTGTATCATTATATACAACATAATGCATCATCCGTTGTATCATTATATACAACATAATGCACCATCCGTTGTATCATTATATACAACATAATGCACCATCCGTTGTATCATTATATACAACATAATGCACCATCCGTTGTATCATTATATACAACATAATGCACCATCCGTTGTATCATTATATACAACATAATGCACCATCCGTTGTATCATTATATACAACATAATGCATCATCCGTTGTATCATTATATACAACATAATGCACCATCCGTTGTATCATTATATACAACATAATGCACCATCCGTTGTATCATTATATACAACATAATGCACCATCCGTTGTATCATTATATACAACATAATGCACCATCCATTGTATCATTATATACAACATACAGACGACTGAGTTTTTAAATCGACAAGATAATCGGAGAATTATGATCAGAGAGTGGGGTTTCCTGCAGTTCCGGAAAGCATCCTTGGCCAATTGCAAATATGATAAGTTGATGTTTATGTTTATTTAAGGTGTCTAGCATATTGTGTCGGTGCACGTACGTAGATTGCAGTGTATGTTGTGACGCAGTGTCCATTGTGACGTAGTTAATATTGCAACGAAAAGTTTTGCAAAGTGACGTATATTGTCTGTTGCACGTATATGTCTGCAATGTGACGTAGTGTTTGACGAAATGTATGTTGTGAAGAGACAAAGTATGCAAAGTGACGTATGTTGTCTGTTGCGACGAAATGTCTGCAATGTGACGTAATTGCGTTATGTATGTGACGTAGTGTTTGACGAAATGTATGTTGTGAAGAGACAAAGTCTGCAATGTGACGTATATTGTCTGTTGCGACGAAATGTCTGCAATGTGACGTAGTGTTTGACGAAATGTATGTTGTGAAGAGACAAAGTCTGCAATGTGACGTATATTGTCTGTTGCGACGAAATGTCTGCAATGTGACGTAGTGTTTGACGAAATGTATGTTGTGAAGAGACAAAGTTCTGCAATGTGACGTATATTGTCTGTTGCGACGAAATGTCTGCAATGTGACGTAGTGTTTGACGAAATGTATGTTGTGAACAGACAAAGTCTGCAAAGTGACGTATATTGTCTGTTGCGACGAAATGTCTGCAATGTGACGTAGTGTTTGACGAAATGTATGTTGTGAAGAGACAAAGTTTGCAATGTGACGTATATTGTCTGTTGCGACGAAATGTCTGCAATGTGACGTAGTGTTTGACGAAATGTATGTTGTGAACAGACAAAGTCTGCAAAGTGACGTATATTGTCTGTTGCGACGAAATGTCTGCAATGTGGCGTAGTGTTTGACGAAATGTATGTTGTGAAGAGACAAAGTTTGCAATGTGACGTATATTGTCTGTTGCGACGAAATGTCTGCAATGTGGCATAGTGTTTGACGAAATGTATGTTGTGAACAGACAAAGTTTGCAATGTGACGTATATTGTCTGTTGCGACGAAATGTCTGCAATGTGACGTAGTGTTTGACGAAATGTATGTTGTGAAGAGACAAAGTTTGCAATGTGACGTATATTGTCTGTTGCGACGAAATGTCTGCAATGTGACGTAGTGTTTGACGACATGTATGTTGTGAACAGACAAAGAAGGAAGTGTCCAGTGCATTTTCGTGGTGTCGAATTTCCGATTTATTCTTGTGGTTATGCCTTCAGTATAACAGTTCGTATACATCATAGGAAACAGTTCGTGTTACCGATGTGTACGTCACAGGTAACAGTTCATGTTACCTATGTACGTCACAGGTACAGTTCGTGTTACCGATGTGTACGTCACAGGTAACAGTTCGTGTTACCTATGTGTACGTCACAGGTAACAGTTCGTGTTACCTATGTGTACGTCACAGGTAACAGTTCGTGTTACCTATGTGTACGTCACAGGTAACAGTTCGTGTTACCTATGTGTACGTCACAGGTAACAGTTCGTGTTACCTATGTGTACGTCACAGGTAACAGTTCGTGTTACCTATGTGTACGTCACAGGTAACAGTTCGTGTTACCTATGTGTACGTCACAGGTAACAGTTCGTGTTACCTATGTGTACGTCACAGGTAACAGTTCGTGTTACCTATGTGTACGTCACAGGTAACAGTTCGTGTTACCTATGTGTACGTCACAGGTAACAGTTCGTGTTACCTATGTGTACGTCACAGGTAACAGTTCGTGTTACCTATGTGTACGTCACAGGTAACAGTTCGTGTTACCTATGTGTACGTCACAGGTAACAGTTCGTGTTACCTATGTGTACGTCACAGGTAACAGTTCGTGTTACCTATGTGTACGTCACAGGTAACAGTTCGTGTTACCTATGTGTACGTCACAGGTAACAGATAACAGTTCGTGTTACCTGTGTGTACGTCAAAGATAACATATAACAGTTCGTGTTACCTGTGTGTACGTCAAAGATAATATATAACAGTTCGTGTTACCTGTGTGTACGTCACAGGTAACAGATAACAGTTCGTGTTACCTAAGTGTACGTCACATAACAGATAACAGTTCGTGTTACCTAAGTGTACGTCACAGGTAACAGTTCGTGTTACCTAAGTGTACGTCACAGGTAACAGTTCGTGTTACCTATGTGTTACGTAGGTTGACATATGTCATGACAATACAAAATACAATACAATTGACGGTAATATTTGGTTCTGCTTACAACAAAATACATTCGCTAAACAATCTATCAATTGGACGACTGGTGTGAATTACACCAAGAGATGATTCGCTGCCAAAACTTGGATCGTGTCAATGAAGATTATATTACTTCGCTGATTATGATATTGAATTAAACCATCATTTCGAGCCAATGGACTAAAAATACACTAGTTCTGGCACATAATTATACATAACGTACGGAGGCGGAATCGGTTGTACTTTGTCCCACCTGATGTTTCCGTTCTTGGGAACCAGGCGTGTGTATCCAACTTCAATGACCATTTCCAGGAAGTCCCCGTCATAATCATTCAAAATCCTGTCAACAGCCAATATTGTTACTACGACTGGCCAATATCCCAAAAGCCAAATAAATAAACACGATTAATATGATTTTAACTGCCAAATGCACATTCGATTGGTCGAAGTGCTGACGCATTTTATCTGCACTATCACACTGTGTTTGTGATTAGTGTTACTAACTGTTTTGGCTCAGGAAGAATTTTGTTTTACGAAGTAATTTTAGCGGCTTTGTAGACGTATTATTATGACAATCAAGAAGGTTTGCGTATGCGACGAGAACGATTGAAGAAATCAACTGCCTGGTGGCACACGTTGGATGCCAGAAGGGAAGCAGAAATCGGGTCGACGTGAATGACCTGGCAAAACCGTCGAAAATAGACAAATGTTGGAAGAAGAAAGACGGACTGGTGCAGAATTCGTAGCCAGAAACAGAATGAGATGAAGACGTCGCATAAAGAGGAAGACATGATAGATCACGTGACTAGCATCAACACCCGGGTTGACCGTGTTATTCTAGACGTCCGCAAATAGTTTGGCACCATGCCGGACGGTCGAGGTTTTGGCAAACTAAACACTATTGCATGCAAAGGCATTGCTCTTGCATGAGTATCAACGTTCACTAAACCTGCAGTCAACGGGCGTACCAACATTGCCTAACACCATCGTTGTAAGAATATTTTGCTGTATTTGATGTCCTGACGTTAGAATTCGTGGGTTAACGCGGTACATGTTGTATCCAGATATTCAGATAAATTATTAATTTTCAAAAATCACAACTGTCCCCTTCCCCATGGCGTGTTAATTAATTATTCAGCCCCATGTACCGGTTACTTCCTGGCACGAACCGACGACCGAATGACCGGCAGCGTAACCAGCTGTACCCGACATAAACACGTTCAGATCTGGAACGATAGTACATGACGTCAAATATGATGATATCAATATATCATATTGATATATTTCATATACATAAACGCGCGCACCGCAGGATAGAATGCGTTTGGATTAATTTACCAATGACGTACATGGAAACAAGACTTAATTTCCGGCTGCGTTATAAGATGCACTATAGTTATCTTACCGCTGTTTTGTCAGATCAAAGGAAACGTTATGAACTGAATCAAACAAATGCTGTGATCGTATGTACAACAGCAATCGTCATAAAGCGGTAAAACCATCACCCTGTTTGATCATAAATACCCTGAATATGTCGGAACGAACAACATATATTTCGCTACAAACTTTGATCAAGAGCCATGTTTGTTTATGACGTGCAAGCAATGATAAATTTATTGACATTGTTGTATATTAATGAAAGCAATGGGTAGATGTTCTGTAACGTAATAAAGAGGAGGAGATTCAGTTATTACGAGTGGCACGCCATGTCTGCCACCTCCATGCATTTCGTGTGTATTTCATATGTTTGATTTCCCTTGCGCTTGAGGATTCGCGAACCAGTGCCTAATCACTCTCGCCCATGTGGACTCACTGGATACCTCAGACACTTTGATATTACTACTACCACCACTCTTGGTGCATATTTAACTGATTTATGTGGTGAAATGTTTCGTAAGACAACTAAAAAATAATGCGTGTTCTATGAAAGTCTTAAATGTTTCTCATCGTTGTTCACCAATTAAGGTTAACGGCATATGAGTTGGTTTCCATATTAATAACTGTCTATTTAGGATACGTGCCTATAAGGGTCCAAAAAAAAATATTTTGATTTCAACAAAACAGATGTGGTATATCAAATTCTATCAAATGAGCGTTGGGCGGTTTTAATTCTAATTCTACAAATTAAACGGGAAAAAAACAAATGTATGGTGACATTAAACCTTCACCTGTTCATCTGTATATGCACAGATGTGTGCTAGGCTGTATATGAAATAATTTTTCCACCATATATTTTCGGCGGTTCCATGATCCAATGACGACTCTTGTCTGTCCCCGTTTATGATTACGCCAAATGATTTTGTTTGTTGCGCCTCTGAGCTTGACGTTTTTAAGGATATAGGCACACTAGACGTTTTACAATTATTATAGGCGTGTGTTTGTGTATTTGTTTCTTGAGACTGTGTATGAAGTACGAAGATTGTTATCTTGCAATTGCCCTTTTGCCGGATCAATCCATTCGCGTGCCGCGCGATGCACTCTGGGGGTGATTAGATCTGCCGCCAGAGCGTTGTCATTTTAAACAATGGTTATTGGGTCTTCTTACGAGCAATTTCTAGATAAGTTGCTGTCACAATCTCAAAGATACTGCGCCGCACAATTTCACCTATACCCGCAAATTGGTCCGTAGCAGGCGCGGTGCGCTAAGAGATGAGCTCATGCAAGACAAGATGAGCTCAGCGACCTGCATTCATAATTCATCAGTCAGATTATCTTGCAGATTGCGAAACAGCACGAACCCGTTCCACCGGTCGAACTGCGCTACAGCCACCGCGACGGTCAGCACGACGTCACTACACGGCGCCAGACCTAACAACGAGTCCAGGTGGCGATGACCAGCGTGGACGTTGGCACCAGGTAACGACATCAGCAGATACCCCGTGAGTTGGACACCAAGATGGGCGTGTGTCAGTCGAAAGAGGACAATCCGAAGAACAAGACGTACTTGCTGCAGACCTTAGAGGAGCACCAGGGCGGCATCAACTGCATGGCGCTCAGCGAGGACGGGTCTGTGTTGGCGACGGGCAGCGAAGACTGTACCGCCCGCTTATGGACGACGAAGACATCGCTGTGCGAGTGCATCGGCATCCTGAAAGGCCACGAGGACTACATCAACTGCTGTCTGATCGAGGACAACTTCGTCGTGACGGGCAGCGCCGACAAGACAATCCGCAAGTGGGAGATGAGCACGTGCGACTGCGTGCACGTCTTCCGCGGTCACACGTCGCTGCTCAACCGCATCATCTGCACCGGAGACTTCATCTTCAGCAGCTCGTACGACCGCACGGCGCGCTGCTGGGATTTCGACACGGGCGAGTGCATCCGCGTCTTCAGCGGCCACAAGCGCGGCGTGTATCCCCTCGTCTTCATCCCTGCGCCCGACGACGCTCGCACACCCGCACGCCCGGATTCAGGAGAGGTGGAGGACAACTCCCAGTACGACTGGGACGGGAACAAGGACATCCTGATCACGGGCGCCGCGGACTTCACGGCCCGCTCCTGGTCCTTCGAGACCGGGAAGTGTCTGCGGGTGTTCAAGGAGCACGAGGGAGGGATCACGTGCATGACGACGGACCAGGAGGGGAAGATCCTCTTCACCGGATCCACGGATCAGACGATCCGCAGTTGGGACATACTCAAGGGGACGCGACTGAAGCTGTTTAGTGGACACCAGGCGTCGGTCATCTGTATGACGGTAAGTCGGTGTTACACATTCTTGCTGTTCTACTGTCGTTTCTTGTCTTAGCTTAAAGCGAAGTTGTCTATTTCGACATTCCATGTCATTCGGGTGGTAATTATTAGCAGGATGTTCGTTGAACCAGTTGTATTGAACACGAGAACACTAACCATGATAACATAAAAACGAACAAGTCGTCCCGCGTAATAGTGTAAATAATGCGTGTTTAAAACATTGCGAAATTGTTTAGCGATCAGCATAGGTCTATTTATATTATAGTTAGTAAGGACAGTATGCCAAGCAGTCATGAACAGACAGCCTCGTTGTTTTGTGTTCGTTGTAACACAAGTTGTTTTGTGTCGTTGACACAAGTTGTTTTGTGTCGTTATGACACAAGTTGTTTTGTGTCGTTATGACACAAGTTGTTTTGTGTCGTTATGACACAAGTTGTTTTGTGTCGTTATGACACAAGTTGTTTTGTGTCGTTGTAACACAAGTTGTTTTGTGTCGTTATGACACAAGTTGTTTTGTGTCGTTATGACACAGGTTGTTTTGTGTCGTTATGACACAAGTTGTTTTGTGTCGTTATGACACAAGTTGTTTTGTGTCGTTATGACACAGGTTGTTTTGTGTCGCTATGACACAAGTCAATGTAATTTTTCGATATTTATCTCATCTTAGTACCTTAATGTCGTGTCTATTTTGTATCTATTTTCTTTATTCCAACTATTGGTGTTGGTATTATTATCGTGTTCGGACGCCGCAGAATATATTAACTATCCAATCATTTAAAGAGCATTGCGACACAAATCCTAAACATTTCCCAGAACCCCGCTTATCATAGGACAACCTCCATCACGTGTTACACTTACATCTACAGTCACCCCCATCGCCTGTCACGTGATGTTTCTTATATAATCTCTACGCAACTGGCGCTTTCTATCTATCGTAGGTTCAAGTGCATGATGGTTCATTTCTAACAAAATAAGCCGACTGCGCATGGTTGAACGCAACGTCCGATTATGGTCATCATTCACTGCAACCTGTCAGATCATGTTTCCTTTGAAACTATTAGGAATTGCCGATTAATATTTTGGTTTCACAGCCACCATACCTGTTTCCGGATCCTTATTGATTTGACGCTAGATAAATGGAACTTCACTCCCCTCCATGCGTATTTGTGTTTCACCTGTTGTTAGGTTGCGTTCACGTCACGGTGACGTCAGAGATTTGTGTGCTCACTTGTTCGAGCGTCGCATTTAACTTTAAGATGGCGGCATAATCGATGAAACCCTAACCTTACCTATGTCTACTAGTGACCCAAATCCTAACCATAACCAAATCTAGCCGTAACGTTGTAGGCCAGGTCCCAGTTATAATAACGCTAACCTAATTAACACTAACAATGTATTGTTATGCGACTGTTTTGTTCTGTGAACGAAAATAATTGCATTGGTTATCTTTGCTATAGGGAAAAGACTAGTAAACTATAGTAAACACATATTAATCTGGACTGCGCTGTAGTGATAGTAAATAAATAATAAGTACGTATGTAAGTAAATACTTGTACAACAAATGATAGCCATCGACATAAACCAGAAACATTTCAATCAGTGCAACAGGAAACAACTGTTACTATGTGTAAAAGCACGCCACAAGAACAAGCATACAACAACCCAAGCAGAAACCACCTTGATAAGGCAGATGCAGTCAGATTCGGAATCACGTTGACGCACTAGAGCTCGGGTACAACTAGTTGCGTTTCAGGGTTACATTTTGTTAGATGAAAGAATAGTCGTAGAAATCGTGGACGATGACAACAAATTAGAAATTCGATATCAGATGGACTGTGTAGTGATGATGCGATAATCGGCTGCACGGCAATGTTGTTGAGATTACCTAATGTATTGTTAGTTCCCCGATCGACTAGTGCAACATTTTACAGCATTGACAGTGACCATATTTCATGGGAGGGATTTGTGACAAACGAATTACAGTAAGGATTACATTAAGGAAGCAAATAAAAATAAAAATAATCGAAATACCTTTATATGACCTTCATGGGGAAATTGTCTTGTGGTGTTCGAGAGATGAAACAATTAATAAATAAAGTATATTGTACAAGAGAATACAGTAAAAATGTATCCTAAGAATCACATATGATTAAAAAATACAGTAGGTAAAGGCAATTGTTACGAAATGCCATTTACATACCATTGCAAGGGCAGTTCGTCGTCACATATCTAAAAGGGAATCCAGTGCGAACAACAACAACGATAAGTAAGTGTGTAAGCAAATTTGCAAGTAGTAAGTACGTATATAAGTGAATGAGTGAATAAGTCAGTCAGTGGAAGTATTAGTGGGAGAGTGTGTCCAGTGGTCATACCAAACTGTGGAAAACTGACACTGACTTCGAGTGTGACTTGTTACTCATTGATTTGTGTTGATCAACAAAAGAGCAATGAATTAAACACGCCAATATCGATTAATGTTACTAGGAAGCAGGGGTGAGTCAGATGTCTTATGTCTGCAGGGGGTAATGAAGCGGAGGGGAATCACTTTGATGATGAACGAAACGCACTCAAGCGTAACTAAATACTACATGCATATACACTCACAAGCGCACGCACACACTAACACATATACTTACTAACAACACACTCACGCAAGCGCGAGCACACACATACTTACATACTCACACATACGTACACATACACACACATATATATATACACACAAGCACGCACGCACGAGCGCGCGCGCACGCACGCACGCACGCACGCACGCACGCACTAACACATATACATACTTATTAACAACACACTCACGCAAGCGCGAGCACACACATACTCACATACTCACACACGTACACACACGCACACACACGCACGCGCGCACACACGCACGCACACACACACACACACACACACACACACACACACACACACACACACACACACACACATACACACTGTAGTTTACGATTTCGCACCCGTCGTTTTATTTATTTTATCTATTCATTAATTTTATTCACACGATATCCCGTATAAACATGTTTTAACATATGCGTGTGCCTCAACTGTGTATCAAACGATGTGAATATCAACCAGGAGTAATCAACGTTGAACTCGCCCAGACAGTCAAAGAGAATTCAGCAGGAATCCCGGCAGTGCGACCGACTCCGGTAATGTTCTTGTGGCGTGTCTGACACGATCATTATTAATAAAATAATCGCGTTATATAATCCAGCATTAATATCACCTGCAAATAGCCGGCGAATGCGCCAAACGCGTACAATGCCGTGCGCATGCATGCATGACCTCAATACCACATATTAAACACACCTTTATCTTGGCTCTTATTCAGAAGTAATATTAACTCATCACGTGGTAATTATGAATAAAATGCATTTTTGAGCTCGGGGGAAATGCCGTTTGTGACGAAATGTCACGTTTTGTATTCATCGGCTTCGCTGATGAACGCGAAATGTTCTTTGATCAGCGTAATCTAGGTGACGCATTTCTAACCAGCCATTTGTATTATTCTCGCTGGTAAGAATGAAGCCTTATGGATTCCGCCTGCGAAAGATTTCCCCGTCGGCCGATAAGCATCATTAGCTGTTTCTCTGTGCCAAATGTCGCATTTATCATTACGTTTTTATTTACTCTTCTTAAACGATCTATCGAATGTTATTCATTGAGCAGATGACTAATGACTGATCCCTCGATTGCGTCATTGTCTGCGTTGGTGTCTCATAAAAACATGGCGTGTGTGAAAAAGGCTGTTCAATCATTTTAATTTGCGGAAATCGATATCATTCTTTAGAAAATACGCAGCGTACTTATGCACAAGGTCAGTTTGGCAAGAGGCAGAATAGTTGGCAACCTTTGTGTGTTGATGGCACGTGCAAACTATAATTATACATAATCCTTTTGTTATATACATTTGAAGCTCGAGGGAAATGCTCTGACACCACATATAGATACTTTAAGAACAGGGATAACATAATATCACGGTAACATAAAAAGTGTGAATACAATTTACCACCAAATTTCTTTTTCACATAAGAGTATTACTGTAGCATATGGTATAAAGAGATGCTCCTATGATAAAACAAAACGAGCAAACCTTTACATTCCGGAAGCAGATTTAACCCTGATGTTTGTAAGAACGGTTTTCAATAATTATTGTCATGAGCTTATTTTTAATCACCTGTGATTCTATCTTCGAAAATATCAACCGACTTCACCGACTTGTTCGGTTTTAAGCGGCGTAATGATTTCGTAATGGTTTCCAAAGAGATGAAAACAACGCCAAATTGTAGTGGTATTGAAATATGCTAACGACGGACAGCAACCACCAGCAAAACAGCTGGTGGCTTCAACTCGGATAAACACAACCGGCTTGCTGTCAGACGAGCTGAAAACGCCTACTGGGCTATGCTATGAGGCGATACTCGTTCGGTCGATATCGTCCACAAGCACGCCTGGTTTCAACTTAATGAATGAACTCAGTTTAGCCAATTAATTCGGTGACAAAACCAGTACGTACAGTTACTAATTAAAATGCACGCCTTGTATGAATATTCACGGTCTGTCAACGTCTGTGTTAATTAAGCAATTTCCACCGTACAAAGAACATGAACTATTCATCGTGCGCGTTTGTTCGTGCGTGTAGACACGCAATATTCCCACTGGCGGGTAAGAGACAATAATAGGCAGATGGAGAGTTGGAACAATACCCAGACTACAATGGCGAGTGCGCAATATGAGGATTCAGTCACTAGTTTTTATTAGCTACATTTTAAGGTGGTTCCTGAATTCGTTTGTTGCTTGTCTTAGTTCAATGTTTTTGCTGCGTTTATGTAACCTTTGTCATGTGACATCACAAAATAAACTGTTCATTTATTTAATGTAGGACGCCAATTTGCGTGCGTGCGTGCGTGCGTGCGTGCGTGCGTGCATGCATGCGTGTGTATTGTTGTGTGTATATGTCTGGATGTGTGGGCGGAATGTCACCGTTTTATTATTCTATTAAGTTAAATTGTATTTTGTCAACCATCATGTATACATAGTGAACTATGGTATTAGACATCGTGAGGCTGACTTGAACCAAAGAATTTAATCATTTTGGCGGAAGTCGAAATGGCCAAGGCCACATCTCTACTGTTCCTATGAATATCCATCAATGACACGGCTAAGTGACGGCCTCGGCAATGGGACAGCTCGGGCAGAAACTGGACTGTGAACGAACCAACAACACAAGCGCATTAGTGTGATTCATGGCGACGTGTCAGTCTTCTCGTATCTGCACGCAGACCGCACTGTCTAGTACTAGCTCAGTGACCTTGTACGGAGCAAATGCATGTACAACAGGCCAGTCAGAAATATGCCCGATCTTGCTACAGCAGTAGCAACATTTCGAGTGACCCAGCTTTGAGAATTTGTTATGATTATTGTCGGCATCCACGAGCGCCAGGGGTCGCTGCGGTTGATTACATCAGTACCAGCTCTTCTCAACTCCTGGCACATCCCTTAAAAACCTCTTTTATCGTCAGCCACACGCTACGCGTGTTACCTGCAATGCTTAGCACGTGAGTGGGTTGTTATATTGGGATTCCGACCACTCGTGTACACATCTTCAAATAGAAGCGGGTATTTGCATGCGTTGTTCCCACGGCTGATGCAGTAGTGACTGGCGAAGTCATTTGCTCTAATTGTATAGTTCTTCGACTCCACTCACTACCCAACTTTACGGAGACTATCAGCGAAAGGTATACTGGTTATTTTTACTAGCTTAGCGCAACGATACCTGGCTTGCGATGATGATTGTCAGCGATTGACTGTATCTAGAAAAATGGTTCTGCCTCGACGTATGAATACATTTCCTGTCGGATGAAAACATAATCAAATGACTACCCTTATTCATGGCTATTTATGTACATGTATGCACTCCAAACCCTAATCCTGTTTGTTTTGTGCACACGGCAATGCCTGCACTAGGGGAGAGCGGGGTTGGTTGTAGCAAAACACTACATATTTCAAAATTGCTGATGAGTTTCTTAACCGATCGGAACTTTGTTCATGCCAAAAGGTCCCTACATATCTCTCGCAGATAATTAGGGCATATTTAATTGTTCGGCTTATTACATATTTGTGGTATACTTACTTATATGATGTATCCTAAAGTGTTACGATTTACCCCGATACGGGGAAAGTTGTATCAACATACGGGGTAAAATGTAACATACCTGTTTCGCATTGGTGCTAATTTTAATAATAAAGAAAACAACACGATTGGAACAATTTCTCTCTTTATATATAACTTACGATATACAAGTAGCTTGTTACTTGACAATTGTTACAAACACATAATTTAGTAGATTTTGTATAGAAATTCACCTTTTAAATACTGTATTTAACAAAGCCGTTTTAATTACCAAAACACGCAATAACATAACCATTTCAATTGCAGTGACCTGTAGAGCATAACTTGCTCAAGCAAACATGCGCATATGTAAAAACGTGATCTCATTTAGCAGTTATTGTGAATTTACAAAACGATAATTTTGTAGACATGCCATCGAGTTACATACCTACTCGCTGGGCAATTCGCACAAGTGACACGAATAGGACAAATATCCAAAGAGTGTTTTTGTTAGGAGTTTAAATGCCCCATATAGACACCAAAATGTTAAACCATTTGAAAGCCCACATTTGGTAAGCCAACGAGTCGTGTCGTTAAAGTACAAAGAACGAATCCAAAGTGAAGCAAGTGCGCAGTTACACCGTGCGATCATCGAAACGTCTCACAATAACAATGGTGGCACGTCTACTTCATTTATATACAAAATGACCTCGTCATATACTTTTGAACGCTTATTCTCTCCCCGTCATAAATTAGATACGGTGTGCTAAGGGTGAAATGACGGATGAATATTCATTTAAAAAAAAAAAAAATTAATTTATCCCCTCACAAAGAGTTATGACATGGAGCTGTCAGCTAAGATATAGCTTTAGAAATATAAAGAAAACCAGTTGTCTCCCTGTAAATACTGTAGCTAGGCAAGAGCGCTATTGAATGGTGCATTAGGTTCAAATGAAGGCCAAACAAGGTCACCATCAAACGATGAATGTTCAAACTGCGCCACCCGTCAAAATGATGTGTCATGCCCTGCGTGTAGAGTGGTGTATATAAGTATAATATTATGAAGGGAAGTTGTAAAAGATCCCGTCAAATTACTGTTTATAACATACCAACTAAACATTGAAAGGTACTATTGATTTTTTTATTACAATTGTTTTAATTAGTGGGCATCTATGCTTTGGGTCAACCATTCGTTTAATGAGGAAAAACATTATGACCGATGCCATCCTCGATTTTTAATGAAAAGGTCATTTTAAAGGCCACACAGGAAAACAAAAACCGTGGGGGCATGTTGTAACAATGTTACAATTTGCCCCGACACCGTCTCGTTAATTCCCAGATGTCGCTTAAACAATGGATTTGCCTCTTAGCAAATCGCGTATGGTCTTTTACAGGAACGTGTTTCTGCATTTTTCTTTCTTCGATATATTGATTACGTTTGACTCGTCAAACATAACCGGTTGATTTACGGTATGACTACGTGTCTAATATAATTTGTGTGATTTGCAGCAAGAAAATACTCATATCAGCATCATTCAGGTCGCTTTTGTAGAAACGCATTTCTGTACTTCATATTTTGCTGCCGTCGAAGGTCCGTAATTGTGTCATTGACGAACGAACAAAACAATGATCAATTACTCACCAACATTTGTACATAGAATGTCGACCGTCTTCATGGACGCGAAATGGTTTTGTTAGTACAATAAACTACCAATAGCGAATGCAAAAGTACGTCATACGCAACAAGAATAAACCAAGCAAATCAGGAACCTCCACGATAACACATATTCGGAATCACGTATACCGTTTATGCAGTACTACATAGAACTCGTGGACAACCAAACGCCTGTGATGTTTATATTCTACTAGATGAATGAATAATCATAGGAATCGCGGCAAAAATGGAAATTCGATATCAGATGGACTGTGTAGTGGCGAAGTCATAGTCGGTCGCATTGAGGTCTTTTTGAGAGTACTTAATGTGTTGTTAATTCCCCGATCGACTAGTGCAAAAGTGTTACGAACCGGAAGGTAACTCAGCTACGACAATATATAAAACCAACTTCACGATAAACCAGACTTTGACATTTAACATAATAATTAATTGCTTGACAGTGTGCTTCCGTGGAGCCAATTCAACGTTCAACTTTTGTTCGTCATGGGTGACGGTTTGACAATAATATTTAGTATTGTTTCGATTGAATATATAACCATCGCAGCGTCACGGCAACGGGTGAACAGCAACAGAGTCGTACTGGCGTTACCTGGCACCAAGCCCTGGGTCACCCGTATATTAGAGCCCTTTGTCTGACATATATGAACTATTAATTAAGGTTGAACTTAAGTCGGATTACATTATTAATGAACGGCGTACATATATTTGACAGGTCGCATAGATTATTGACATATGTCAAATATCTGCATTGTATGCGAATGCAGTTTGCACCAAACGGCTCAGCTTATTGGTCAATTTATTAATTATTGGTAGGAATTCGTCAGGTTAACAGAGTCAATGAAGCGTGAAGCCATGTGGGCAATTAACACTGTGACATTGTTAATTGATTGTGTTCGCGGGCGGCGCCTAATGGGCGGTGTTTGTTTATGTGTCGCGAGAGGGAGTGATTCCCCAAGGAAACTCACCCAATTTCGCCACAATGTGGCCCACACGAACCTCGCGCAGAACACGACTTGTTCATTTTCCAATTGTCAAATAAACGTGATAATTTTGCAAATGACCACCGTAATTCACCATTCGCGTGACACCATAAACATATAAGCTTATCGAGTTGTTTTTAATACAAAAAGTAACAGCCATGTGTTAGGACTTTGCATCAACCGAAATTTGAAATAGTAGCAACTTTATTAATATAACATATTCGTACTTAGCGAAACACAATTAACATAGTGCACATAATTAACACACGACAGTACACACATTCAATTAAAAAACACGCTTTTTGTTACATGCACGCAATCTGAATGTGTCATGTCTATTTCTCTCTGTTTGCTGGCAACAACGTGAACAAAATATTTCCACAATATTTAACATTGATGTTCAGCTAAGTATACGTAAGTAGCATTTCTAGCAACACGTCTTTTAGTGCAAGCAGAATTACCGAGAAGCTGTCAAGTTAATACCCCGTAAGCCATCGCCTTGTATCATTCCAGGGACCACTGAAAAAACGTATCAAGCAAAATGCCATAAATGATTACCTAATTTTCACGTTTCAATATTACACACACACAATATATATATATATATTAATATATATATATATATATACATATATATATATATATATATATATATATATATATATACATACATATATACATAATACTATACATAATACATTACTATATATATATATATATATATATATATATATATATATATATATATATATATATATATATATATATATATATATGTGTGTGTGTGTGTGTGTGTGTGTGTGTGTGTGTGTGTGTGTGTGTGTAACGTGGTGACACTTTACCTTAAGTCGAACGGACGTACAGAACAACTGAAGCGACCAGATATTAATAACGGCGTCAGCTGCGTAATAATGTCACCAACATGTCAAGCGATACCTCAATCTAAATACCGAGTTGTCACGACATACGTCGTTCTGTTGTTTGTTGACAGTGCGACTGTTGTTACGGAAATGTCTGAAATATAGAAACATGATCAATGTTTTTGCTTCTGCGCTGCCTGAATATATATACTCGATAACTTACTATATTCGGACACAACACAAGCACACACAAACATCTGAGCGATGTTTCGCCGCAAATATTTGCTCGGACGATACGTCTTTATTAATAAGCCATCAGGAAGGGAACTCGCCAGAGATGTGTCTGGTAGACACCCCGGGAAATATCGCTGTCACGGACGCAGCGAAGCGTGGACTGTTATTAAATAGACTCGACTGTTGCCACGGCATGTTTACTGGTCGCCACCACTCGGCGCGATATTAATGCAATTACTCTGCGGACACAGTTCCACGTCTGCACGAACAGAAACATTGTTTTGCAACGAAGAGTTTGAGTGACGGTCGCGTTGAATGTCACGTCACTGGAGCGCTCCATTTCATTACAGTAAAATGTTACGAACCATCACGGGAATTAGGTGAAAGCTCCATGTCGAATTCCATATTCTCCTTATGTGCCGTGTGTTGTGTTGTGTTGTGTTGTGTTGTGTTGTGTTGTGTTGTGTTGTGTTGTGTTGTGTTGTGTTGTGTTGTGTTGTGTTGTGTTGTGTTGTGTTGTGTTGTGTTGTGTTGTGTTGTGTTGTGTTGTGTTGTGTTGTGTTGTGTTGTGTTGTGTTGTGTTGTGTTGTGTTGTGTTGTGTTGTGTTGTGTTGTGTTGTGTTGTGTTGTGTTGTGTTGTGTTGTGTTGTGTTGTGTTGTGTTGTGTTGTGTTGTGTTGTGTTGTGTTGTGTTCGATTTGGCACGACCAGCGTCGATTATATGGAACAGTTCGACCGAGTCTAGACTGTACGTACACACGCTGTGGTCGCAATATACTAGAGAAGAGCGGCAATATTGTATATGGAACTAACCACAGCAGACGTATAACAACAAGCGTAGACAAAAGAAGCGTGTGTGTGTGTGTGTGTGTGTGTGTGTGTGTGTGTGTGTGTGTGTGTGTGTGTGTGTGTGTGTGTGTGTGTGTGTGTGTGTGTGTGTGTGTGTGTGTGTGTGTGTGTGTGTGTGTGTGTGTGTGTGTGTGTGTGTGTGTGTGTGTGTGTGTGTGTGTGTGTGTGTGTGTGTGTGTGTGTGTGTGTGTGTGTGTGTGTGTGTGTGTGTGTGTGTGTGTGTGTGTGTGTGTGTGTGTTGTTTGTGTGTGTGTGTGTGTGTGTGTGTGTGTGTGTTTGTGTGTGTATGTATATGTGCGTTTGCGTGCGTGCGTTCGTGCGTGCGTATGTCGTGTGTGTTTCGTAATATAAATATATAAGATTTTAGGACCAAAAGCGTGTAAATGCAGTGTGCAAACGGGTGAAATGTCACTACCTTAAGTGATATTGATTCTCCACACACAAAAACAGTTCATGGTCACCTAAGGTCGCACTGGTTGGCTTCACTTGTTGCCAGCATCGGTCTCATTGACACATCTTTCTACGAACCGCGCCAGGTTGTTTTTTTACCAACCTTCATATGTAGGCCTGTGTTCTTGCAGATTTGATACTTGGTGCTTTCCATGTGATTTAACAAGATTTAACAAGATTGCCACCTAGAGATTCAACTCTAGATGGCAGGTGGACTAGGAAGCCATTTGGCTTATCGAGAGTTCAACCTATCTATCTAAGTATACCCCGCCCGTCTGATCTCCTTTGTTACAAAAACAAAACACTTGCATTCTTCTAACGAAGAAAATTCACAAGACAAACGCGCAGATCTCGACGGCAACTCAACCTCTTCGGCGGCTCCGCGGTTACCGTAAAATCGCTATATAAGTTAGCTTTACACAAAATACCGTAGGCAGAGTGTTTGTGCCCGCGAAATAGTTTAATTAGTTATACGATCTACAGAAAATAATACGTTTTATTATAATACATTTATAATATTTTATTTCATATAACGCCAAATCCATAATTGTTTGTGGCGCTTCACAACATAGGGCCTAGTGCTATTAAATAAATATGCAAGAAGAATGCACCCCACAGATAATTTATTTTTATAAAAATATATGTGTCTACATAATTAACTACAATTACCTATTAGTCATAAAATATGTATGGAAATTACGTTTTGTTCGATGATGTCACATTGTCTTTTCAACAATATTTCTATAAACATCCCATCCCGCATGTGCTGCGAGCAGGCATGCTCATATTATATAAGTGATGTGTTTAACAATAATAACTAAGACAATAACATATTATTTTTTTTTAAATGCAACCAAACATTCTTTTTCTACTACCATATATTTCCCATATATTCATGTTCTGTTTAAATTTAAGTGATTTATTGTTCCGATAATTAATAAATTGTTTTGTCCAACAAAAATTATTATTACATGTATGGTGGTAGAAATATCATTCATAAGTAGAACAATAGCTTGAGTAATATTTTCTTATGCATAATTTGTGTGTATGTTCTGAATGAAAATTATTGTTACATCGTAATTATTTTACCATTTTTATTATTTATTACTATTAACCATACCTTTACATTAATTTATCACTATTGTTGTTATGGAATTTGCATGGTATTTTTATTTATAAAACTTATAATGTCCTGTTTCTCATAGTGTGATAATAATTAATTATTATTACATGATTTCTAATTATTTATTAATCTATTTCGCGATAGCGAATGCAGTCAGTAAAGTTGATAAATATTCGCACGCATAAACGTGCCGTCTGACTGTATTTTGTGTAAAGCTAATTTATATAGCGATTTTACGGTACCGCAAAGTGGCCGAAGAAGTTGCCGTCGAAATATGGACGTTTGTTTTGTGAATTTTCTTCGTTAGACGAATGCAAGTGATTTTTATGTAACGTAGTGTATGTATATGTATGTAAGGTATGTGAGGAGAAGTTTGGCAGCTGTTGGTGGTCGTTTTCATGGTTAGGTCAATCAAACCAGGTCGCCTGGCATCCGCACTGTGTCGGTGATTGTTCCAACGAAACCGGTTTCAGTTCTGGTCGATTCAAAGGGTAACAAAAAGGCAGCTTACTGATACTGTTTTTCCAGGTAATGTTGCTACAACCGTATGAGGAACGGTGTGGCATATTGTTGTCGCAATTTCGTTGTAAACAGACGAAAGACACTTTTAACAAACGGCTTGACTCTGTTATGACATCTGAACCAGCAGAAGCTACCGTGACGTATTACTTTCCCAGACATGAAGCTGGGTTATTATTGGTTGCATCGAACAAGATGGTCCCATTCATGGTGTTGGTGGTTTTGCTAGATTCAAACGGTAACAAAAAGACAGTTCACTGATACAGTATTTCCCTGTACTGTTGCTACAACCGTATCTCCTTTGTTATGACAGCTGAGCTGTAGTATTTTTCTAAAATGCAAATAGATGCTGGCTTTTGATTGGCTGCAACTAACAAGATGGTCACGTTCATGGTGTCGGTGGTTTTGCTAGATTTTTTCCACTTTAAGACCACTTTCTGAGTAAACCATTGATGTGAAACAAATTCTTGTAGATGCAAATGGTTTGTTTGTGTAAACTCCTTTAGGCGCAGCGCACCAATCCGTTGCCGTTTTTGCCTTTTAAAGTTGCATTCTGATAATATTGTTCATTTTTAATCCATACATTATATATATATATATATATATATATATATATATATATATATATATATATATCACGCTTTTATTAATATATTATTCCACTCGCCGGGCATGGTGGCCGCGGATATTTGCAAAAGCATAATTTATCAAATAGCTTAACAATACCAAAGTGGCAAATATTAAGATAATAATATTGTTCATGGTGTTGTGCATGAACTTTTTAGAAACAGTAATAACAGTAGTGATAACAATAATAACTTAATTAAAAATGGAACTTATTGGCTTCTTTATAATTTGCTAACCGTTGTGCAAATAGCATGAAGTGCACGAATACACGCACTGTACGTAGCCGTGCAGGAAACAACGCACACAAACACATGTAGCGTTGTACCGCCCACACGGCGCCCACGGGATGGCCCGATGGGCTTTGAAATCAGCTGTGAACAACAGCGCTGAATTCCCAGTCGAACGAGAATATTCACGAGTGAAATAATCACGCAATATTGTGTGTACCCATAGTGTGCAGGGAGACTGTTTTTCTTATCATACTCATATGCGCATATACATATTCTGGACGGTATACTTGCACCTATAAATATTGAATTGTGTCTTAGAGTAATTTTGTTAACGTTATGCATACGCGACAGAGAAGTATCGATGACTCGGAGCTAATAAGTTTATTTCTACTACAAAATTAAGTGTCGAAGCTAGTCTAATTACATTACATTGCATTACATTACATTACATTACATTACATTACATTACATTACATTACATTACATTACATTACATTACATTACATTACATTACATTGCATTGCATTGCATTGCATTGCATTGCATTGCATTGCATTGCATTGCATTGCATTGCATTGCATTGCATTGCATTACATTACATTACATTACATTACGTTGCATTACATTGCATTACATTACATTACATTACATTGCATTACATTGCATTACATTGCATTACATTGCATTACATTGCATTACATTACATTACATTACATTACATTGCATTGCATTGCATTGCATTGCATTGCATTGCATTGCATTGCATTGCATTGCATTGCATTACATTACATTACATTACATTACATTGCATTGCATTACATTACATTACATTGCATTACATTGCATTACATTGCATTACATTGCATTACATTGTATTACATTGCATTACATTGCATTACATTGCATTACATTGCATTATTACATTACATTACATTACATTGCATTGCATTACATTACATTACATTGCATTACATTGCATTACATTGCATTACATTGCATTGCATTGCATTACATTACATTACATTACATTGCATTGCATTGCATTGCATTGCATTGCATTGCATTGCATTGCATTGCATTGCATTGCATTGCATTGCATTGCATTGCATTACATTACATTGCATTGCATTGCACTGCACTGCACTGCACTGCATTACATTACATTACATTACATTACATTACATTACATTACACTACACTACACTACACTACACTACACTACACTACACTACACTACATTACATTACATTACATTACATTACATTACATTACATTACATTACATTACATTACATTACATTATTAGTCACGCAATTACGCCCGGGCACCAGTACGTGTCACTGGTACATAGTCTGTGTATAGAGTCTACATAGACACTGTTCATAACATTGCATGGTCGTTAACCTATCCATACAAAACCTATCACGACATTTAATTTATCAGTTTTACTTTATCGGTAGGTGAAAATAATTCCCATACAAAAAGTGATATTTCACCTCTTTACATGATACAAAATTTACTAGTTCGCTTTAGATAAAACAGCCTGTTTTACGACATACTAGTTGCACCAAAAAACACTAAAGGTCCTCTACAATACTAGATCCATTTATAGCTAGCAAGGGTACCTATGTGGAATAGATAATTTTGGTCAGAGCTGCAAAACTATTATGTTGGAAATGCCCGCAGACAAAACATTGACAACAGTAGTTCATAAAACAGCGTTCATCCAACATTGTATGTTTCTACGGTCGATTAACTACTGCTAATAATTAATAGCAGGAACAACGGTAGCTCTGGAACACAACAACAACAACTAAAACGCACATTTGGATACTGCGGTTTCACCCAGGGTGAGACGATATGTCATAAAACACGGTGCCATGATCCGCGTTGTTGTCAGTAAATATGCGCTCACTCTTAGCAACGTTGCAATTAATAGCGCCATGTTGTCAAACCTGCAAGCTGCATCAATAGAGCGGAGACTGAGACAAGTCACATCGGATGTAACGATGCGCCTGCCTTTGTTTTGTCCGATGAAACATCCACTCAAACACGCACATCGTAACGAGGCAGCGGGATAAAATATTTAAACCGTGCGGTCGTTTCATGCTAGCAACAAAGTGTTTTGTTATTAATAACACGCGGTAAATGTCATTTAGCCTTCGTCGGCTTCGCAGACAGATTGTGCACGTCTAATAAAACCTAAATGTATGCAAGTAAACATTTTGTTTAACCACTAAATCGTTTTGCCAGTGACAAGTTTGAAAGGCTGCGAACATCTGACGTGTCCACTTAAAATATTGCCATGTATTTAGAAAACGTCGGGTCTATTTTAACGTCGCTGTCTAAAGGCGATGGGACAGCAAACATACTTATATAAAAAAATCGGACACCGTAGTACACAGCCAGTTCATTGATCCAAAGGTGTTCTCGAAATAGCACATCCCACGCAAACTGTTTTTTCGGAATCCTTTAATGAAGTAATGGCGGATCGGTCGCGTAGATATTTGATGAGCTCTCTGATAACAACGTGCTACCTACACCAGAAGCGTCCGTCATCCAGGTCTGACAAATGTGTACTTCATGTTACGTCGCTACGCAGCACGCCGGTTAGAGATTGTGTCCATTTGCGCAAAGATTACGACATTGCTTAACGCTTTCCGTTTAAGTTGATGTGGTGTTGGAACAGGACTGGCGGAGATGACGGTTAAGTCATAGATATATATTTTGAAAGTGAACGAATGTATCACAACAGAAGAAACGAGCACATGCTAGGAACTGATCCATGAATTATTGATAAATGAATGTATGAAAGTCAAACATTTCATTATATACGAAATTAATCAATAATGATTGTGTAATTAGTTTCCTGATAGTGTAGTATTATCAATTAGCATATGTCTCTTAGTGGTTATATATATATATATATATATATATATATATATATATATATATATATATATATATATATATATATATATATCCGCATCTTTCAGCTATACAAAATTGATTCCCTGTATTACAATGGGAAGCCCTGAATGTTAGAGCCGTCATGTTAACCGATAAATGTAATAATCAACTATACTATAATCTCGCAGTTAGTTCTTATACTCTTGTCACGCCAATTTGTGACCTCAGCGGAGGAAAGTTTTCCTGGTCGAACCAATCCCGGTATGCAATACAAATTACGCTGATGTTTGAGGTAAATTACGTAATTTAGTCTGCACGGTAAGTAACGTACTGTTAGACTAAGGCGTACTGTCTCACGACGTAAGGCGTACTGTCTCACGACGTAATGAGCGTACTGTCTCACGACGTAAGGCGTACTGTCTCACGACGTAAGGCGTACTGTCTCACGACGTAAGGCGTACTGTCTCACGACGTAAGGCGTACTGTCTCACGACGTAAGGCGTACTGTCTCACGACGTAAGGCGTACTGTCTCACGACGTAAGGCGTACTGTCTCACGACGTAAGGCGTACTGTCTCACGACGTAAGGCGTACTGTCTCACGCAGCGTAAGGCGTACTGTCTCACGACGTAAGGCGTACTGTCTCACGACGTAAGGGTACTGTCTCACGACGTAAGGCGTACTGTCTCACGACGTAAGGCGTACTGTCTCACGACGTAAGGCGTACTGTCTCACGACGTAAGGCGTACTGTCTCACGACGTAAGGCGTACTGTCTCACGACGTAAGGCGTACTGTCTCACAGATCTGTAAGTAAGCGTACTGTCTCACGACGTAAGGCGTACTGTCTCACGACGTAAGGCGTACTGTCTCACGACGTAAGGCGTACTGTCTCACGACGTAAGGCGTACTGTCTCACGACGTAAGGCGTACTGTCTCACGACGTAAGGCGTACTGTCTCACGACGTAAGGCGTACTGTCTCACGACGTAAGGCGTACTGTCTCACGACGTAAGGCGTACTGTCTCACAACGTAAGGTGTACTGTCTCACGACGTAAGGCGTACTGTCTCACGACGTAAGGCGTACTGTCTGTCTCACGCTGTCGCCATCTCATACGTTTCTTTTCCATTGTCACTGCCTGGCGTAAATTGTAAACATTTCTGCAATTATAATTATATACCGACCTAACTAGCAAAAAACGTATCACATTAATTATTTTATATTTGTGACGTAGAATATGGGGGAAATTTAAAAATACGTATCATAGGCATTATAATAATATTGTATAGTGAAACGTGTGCAACATTAACTGGCGACGCTTTAATTAGTAGTACATATTATAATATACGTTGTCCCGTTTGCATGAATACACGTCGCCCTGGTAACAGTGATGTTATTCGACTCAAGCCCATTAGTTCGACAACAGAGAACACCATGTCGTTTACTGTTTTGTTGTCGGTACACAGACAATATTGTGACCGTCGCTATTTTGACGTGCGTCACTAGGTATCTGATAGTCACCTTTGTTGTCATTTGTCCACCACTGTCATTGCGGTCGCTAAGGTGTGTGGTGTTTGTCTGCATAATTGATGAATGCACTGACCTGCAAACAGTCGTGTTTAACTTCATGGTTATACAAGCTTACTGCGGCGGTATCTGTAATTTGTCGAATTGACTGCCTATGTAGAACACGTCGCACTATTTAAAAAGGATTGATTGGAAGAAAGTGGGAAAAGGGATGTAGAAAGGGAATACAGGGAGACGGACACACACACACGACACACGCACACGCACACGCACACGCACACGCACACGCACACGCACACGCACACGCACACGCACACGCACACGCACACGCACACGCACACGCACACGCACACGCACACGCACACGCACACGCACACGCACACGCACACGCACACGCACACGCACACGCACACAGACACACACACACACACGACACACACACACACACACACACACACACACACACACACACACACACACACACACACACACACACACACACACACACACACATATATATATATATATATATATATATATATATATATATATATATATATACAACACACACTGACTGTGTGTGTGTGTGCGTGCGTGCGTGCGTGCGTGCGTGCGTGCGTGCGTGCGTGCGTGCGTGCGTGCCGTGCGTGCTACGTGTCGTGTGTGAAAATACGGGCACACGCATACACACATATACGGGCACACAATGAAGGGGGTGAATGATTGACTGAATTAGGAAGTGAGCAACTTCACGAGAAAGAACTTAGTAAAATTATTTCTGCGACTTCTTCAGGTGGTCGGCAAACTGATGTACACAGGCAGCTCGGACATGACGGCCCGGTCATGGGTGACTGAGTTCGGCGACTGTACTCGGGTCTTTAAGGGTCACAAACACACGATCAGCTGCATCCGACACAGCAAAGGACTAAGTATGTATACAGACACATAACGACACCCGTTTAAGTACTTAAAAGATGCGAATAATGTACAGCACCTTATTGCTAATGTGTGAACTGTGAAAAGATTATAGAGTGTGATATATATATATATATATATGTATATATATATATATATATATATATATATATATATATATATATATATATATAATATATATATAATATAATATACATATACATATACATATACATATACATATACATATACATATACATATACATATACATATACATATACATATACATATACATATACATATGTAAACTGAATGTTCTGAATCATGTCTGATACTTAAGACATGATTGTAACTGGTGTTTGGTGCTGATTCATGTCGTGGTGGCCAGTAACGTAATTGTTACGTTGACCTCTTACGTATGCAACTATTGTAAAGTCAGACAAAGATCACACATGACGTTTTGCGGAAGCGAACTCCTCTGGCAAAATCGTGTGTCCATGGTGTATTTTGAGACACTTCACCAGTGCCAGATTTAGGGTAGGACTGACGGGCAGTGGTGCAGGGAACCATGACAATTGGGTTGTTTTGATGTAAAAGGGTGCTTAGACGTATCGATATGATACAAACGGGTTTTCTAAATGGACACACATAGTGAATGCATTTGGTAGAGTGTAGGGAGAATGAGACCTATAATAGGTTAGGATAAGACAAGACCAGATAAGATGGAGTAGGGTATGGTAGGGAGGCTAGGATAGGCTAGTGTAGGGTAGGGTAGGGAGGCAAGGGTAGGGAGGCTATGGTAAGGTAGGGTAGCATAGGGTAGCATAGGGTAGGGTAGGTGGTAGGTAGGTATGGTATGGTAGGGTAGGGTAGGGTAGGTAGGGTAGGTAGGGTAGGGTAGGGTAGGGTAGGGTAGGGTAGGGTAGGGTAGGTGGTAGGTAGGTAGGTATGGTAGGGTAGGGTAGGGAGGCAAGGATAGGGAGGCAAGGGTAGGGAGGCTATGGTAGGGTAGGGTAGCATAGGGTAGCGAGGTAGGTAGGGTAGGGTAGGGTAGGGTAGGTAGGTAGGGTAGGGTAGGGTAGGGTAGGGTAGGGTAGGTAGGTAGGGTAGGGTAGGGAGGCAAGGATAGGGAGGCAAGGGTAGGGAGGCTATGGTAGGGTAGGGTAGCATAGGGTAGCATAGGGTAGCGTAGGGTAGGGTAGGGTAGGTAGGGTAGGGTAGGGTAGGGTAGGGTAGGGTAGGGTAGGGTAGGGTAGGGTAGGGTAGGGTAGGGTAGGGTAGGGTAGGGTAGGGTAGGGTAGGGTAGGGTAGGGTAGGGTACTTTAATACGCTTTTGCAAAGGAATTTGACGTACGCTCTATGTGAATTCGATATAGAACCTTATATGCCCAAATCAGAATTAATGAAATACTGTCTCATAAGTAAAAAGCTGCTATGGCCGATGACACAAAGAAACACGTCATTCGGTTCGTCTTTGCCTTATAAGCACCCAGTCGCCTACTCGATGGTAGGAATCTAAAACATTTGGTCAATGGGTGATCTCTGTCTTTCATAATTGATAGTCCTTTTGCCAGGACAGCAGATATATTTCCCTGACAACACGCCACCTGTCAACCACTGGCCACGGACCTCCGTAGTCCTAAATCCGACGCTGAATTGTATCGATGTTGAATGTTGCGCAGCGAGACGCGAGACGATGTCTATTTAGCGCCTTTGAGCAGGTTTTCAACCCGGACACATGGCGCTGTATAAATGTTTCCAAATAATAACAATATTTGCAGTGACGTGAATTGACAATGCGACTGTTGTCAGTATTTACAGGTTCCGGAGACTACAGTGCTCGCTGTTACGGGGCCAAGTCGGCCGCCTTGAAGCGAACCTTCAAGTCGCACGAGGGTTGCGTAAACAAACTAGAGGTGGCGCTATGGTTTCTTTTACGTCACAGTGCACCACGTGACCTCAAGCTAATCACATCGTGCCACGCAACAATAGTTCCCAGAAACCCCTGCTCAGGAAAAACGATGGCGATACACATAATAATTAATGCTATTAAACTCTCTTAATTGCATTTCAACATAATATCAAAATTATATTATTCATATGTTAAGGTTAATATTATAACATAATAACGTGTATGATTTAATAAAACGTAAACAAGTCAATCGTACGTACGGCGAAAACCGTTAAATTACGTCTTCAAATTATATATTTGTCTGTATTTTATTGAAATTAATATTATATATATTTTAAATATTTTACAAAACTAGCAAAACTCTTTGGAATATTAAAAAAGGTGTCACGATAAAATCCTGTTTTGTTTTGATGTTAATTTTAACAAATTGATATATATTAAATAATAATACACATTGTTTCATAATTTCCAATAAACAGACTTTCAGTTAAACAATAAAAATAATTGTTGTAAAATTGTTGGTTAATTTTTACAAATAAAACAGTTATTTATTTCGACCCGCATGTCAAATTGAATAGCATTATAAATATAACATTTTACAAATTACACATACACCACGTCATAATATTATCACACGCACACATACACACACAATGCCGGTATATCGCCATCGTTCTGACTGTGGTGGGGTCTTATTAAAGATTGCATAACGCACATTCCCTTATTCCTCTTTAGTTTGACCTATGATACTTCAAAAGTAATAACCCTCCTTTCTCTGTTCTTAAAAACAACATCTTGCGTTATGTGATTTTTAAATGCCCACGTTTGACCAATATCCCTGTTTATGTGCCCCAAACTGCACAAGAATTTTACTCGCTTGTTGTGCAGCGTTAGTGTAGTATTTTCACGGATGTTGACAGTTGCACAAGTAAAAGGGGATTGTCTGATCATGTGCAGTATTAATCATCTAATCGTTTTTAAAAGTGCATCACTATGGATACGTAACAGAACCATGATCAGTACGTGCAAATGTTAGATTTCGTATGCCCACGAGAATGCCCATTCCATTTTCGCTTCCAGTCTCCCTGTAGCGTTTACATTTTTCCGGGCGTTAAATAATATCCCTATGACGTTTCTGCGCATGCTCATGTCACTCGTCATTAGGTACAAGTAAGTATGTTAAATGTTTCCCGCTGAATCTCATATTAAGTACATCTTTAGTCTTATATGTATCGGCCACTGTGACCAAAAGGGCATATATAACCTTTCAACAAAGTTATTTGTCTCAAATTAACCAAATGACAAACAGGTTTTTGAGGCAAATCACGGCGCCATAATCCGTGACGTAATATTTAAATTTATCGAACGAAATTTTAAGCAACTCTTCGCAGTAATCACCACAGGAAAGTTAACGAACAGCCCGTCGTAGTTATACAAAATGCTTTGTGTTTGCTGCACATTGGTAATTTTACATTTATCGCGCATGAGCAGAAACGTCACCTCGATATAATTTAACGCCCGGATGTATGTAAGCGCGACATCGCCATACATCGTACGCGGTCTCTTTTATTAGCATCCAAAAACGACGAAAGAGCAAGAAACTTCACAACACCGTTTAACGAATAATGACGCATCATGGGCGTTGTATTTCGTTTGTCCAATCCAACCAACGTTGGCACTAGTTTCGCCCTGACACTGCCATATCACCATGCTTCGATATGATGCGCATCGTAACTACATCATTGTTGCCTTTGTTACAGCACGCAAATGTTTTGTTGTAGTAATCGTTGTCATGGGACTACATAGTGACTATATTCCAGAAAGTTGTACATTTCACTGCGGTCACGCGTTGTATTAACACTGTCGTGACGATCACGCGTTGTATTAACACTGTCGTGACGATCACGCGTTGTATTAACACTTTCGTAATGCTGTTGTATTAACACTGTCGTAATGCTGTTGAATTAACACTATCGTAATGCTGTTGAATTAACACTATCGTAATGCTGTTGTATTCATTCACCACAGGTTCGTGCACGTGGCGGTGGCTGTACCCAAGGGGGATTGGGGACACATATTTGGTTACAAAACATAATTATGTTGTAATTATCGGTCTTTACGCCAGCGTACGGTATTTCTTAGTGCAGATATTCGTAGGTCAATGAAACGTTAAGTTTAACTAGAATAGTATTATTGTACTTTAATAGCGACCATGGCTCTAGAGCTCCCCATCTTTCTGTTTCTTCCTTTCCACAAGCCCTCCATTGTTCTCACTACCTCTTCTCCTTCTCTCTCTTTCCCTCTCTCCCTCTCCGTCCCTCCTTTCCTTCCGCCCTCCGTTCTTGCGTCCATCCAGCCTATGTCTGTCTGTCTGTCTGTCTGTCTGTCTGTCTGTCTCTTTCTCTCTCTGTTTCTCTGTCGCTCTATCTCCCTCTCTCCCTCTCCCTCTCCCTCTCTTCTCTCTTCTCTCTTCTCTCTTCTCTCTTCTCTCTTCTCTCTCCTCTCTCCTCTCTCCTCTCTCCTCTCTCCTCTCTCTCTCTCTCTTCTCTCTTCTCTCTCTCTCTCCTCTCTCTCTCTCTCTCTTCTCTCTTCTCTCTTCTCTCTTCTCTCTTCTCTCTTCTCTCTTCTCTCTTCTCTATCTTCCTATATCATTTCTCTCTCTATCTATCTATCTATCTATCTATCTATCTATCTATCTATCTATCTATCTATCTATCTATCTATCTATCTATCTATCTATCTATCTATCTATCTATCTATCTATCTATCTATCTATCTATCTATCTATACTATCCCTCTCCCCCTCTCTCTCTATCCCTCTCCCCCTCTTTCTCTCCTCTATCTCTCTCCCCTCCTTTTTCCGCCCAAGCAATTACATCAAAAACCTCCACAAAACACGTGGGAATTCAGCATATCGACACATTAAGTTCAACAGTTGCCTGCATTGTATCCAGAAAGTCGGGCAGGGAATCAACGTATCTCTCCTGGCGATGTCCCCGTGTCCGGTCCTTGGGTACAAACACCGCCAATCGATTGTTCCCGTCACACTCGCTGGTGTCAGCTTAAAGCGATGCACCGGTTTCAGTTCGGAACAAGGCCACGATTCCGTCCAGCCTCATCGCTAATGTCTTCACGTCTCCCTCCACAGCGCGTAAATCGCAACACATGTGATGTGATGTTCTAACTATAAGACCATATTCAAGTGGACATTTATTCCCAATAATATTTTCTTTATATGCTCTTTTGGCATAATGCAAAATGCTGTTGAAAAAACATCGGCGTTTTGTTTGGTCTGGTTGACTTAAACGGGAGTCCCGGAAATGTCGGTTTCTAACCGAACTTTTCACGCCTTCCGCCACCAGTCTGTCATACGACCTACATATACGTGTCGATCCAGTTAACACCCGACCCCTTCAGGTGTGCCTGGCGTGACATGGCATTTCCGCCCACCTGAGTTCACTGGCATTTCGATAGTGCTCCGTAATAAATAATGCATACCCGCTACGCGTGATTTCACGGAAAAGCGCCTCTCTCTTGTGAGTTGCGGTCAACGTCGAATTAGCACGTGACAAGACATTATGCGAGAGTAAGTGTGTCGGTTGGGACAGTCGTGGCCTGTCCGCATCCCCACTCACCCAGTGTGTGTAACAGTGGCGACTCACAGCGGCCATGTCACGTACTCTGTTGAAGTATTCACGTCCTCTGGCGACGGCGAGGCGCACTGCTACGACGCCAAGTCAGGCACGGTGAAGAGGACATTCATAGGCCACACGTTCGCAATCAATACCATGCAGGTAGTCTGTCGTCACCGCTACGTTCTAATGGCGAGGAGCGTCGTTGCACGAGCATGTTTGCTTGCTTGCCTGTGTGCCCGCATGAAATCAAATGTATGTTCCTTATTGTATTGCATGACGTCACAAGAGGATTAATTAAGTCTTCGTCAATAGAACTACTTACAACATGACGATAATATAATTATCGTTGATGCACCCCATTATGATGCAAATATTTGCAAGGACGGCGATCTCGAAAATTGAAAAAAGCGTTACCTTTCAGTAACGGTATCGCCCACATTGATAATACGTAATAAAACAAAAATATATAAATATATTCAAATAATAAAATGAGTATAATGTATGTCTGGCGACACGTTCAATGTGTCTGTGTTAAGTAGCATGATTTGACATTTTAATCTTTTTGTTTGTTTTGACCTCATATTCTATCTCTTTCTACATCAGTTCCTGACTATTTCAAATCTACTTCTTTCTCTTCAGCACTTTCGCTGGTTTTGCTGCTACATTGTAGTGTGTTTCTTAATAATTTTTCAAGGACATTTACAGTTTCCTTCTCTCTTATTAAATCAATTGCATATGCTTGTTTGTTTTTACATGCATCGTGTATGGTTTCAAATGAAAACATCGAAATGTTTAGTAAATAAATGACGTATGATCCATCAATGAAGACTCAACCAACGTTTACGTCATATCGCCCTCCGTTATATGCAAAGATACGAGTTGACACGTATTTATTCTATTTCGTTGACTTTCTTTCAAGTTCTTTCTATCAGCAATGGCTTTAATTCCTCAATAAATAAACTCAACGATTAATATTAGGAAACTACTATAGAAGATGACATGCCAAAAAATTCTATATTCTTTCGTACAGGTCGTCGACGGAAAACTGTTCACGGGTTCCCATGATGCAACGCTTCGGGTCTGGGATATCACCGGGATCAACAACGATACGGCGTTCGGTCGCGTCGAGAAGAAACCAGACGACACCAAAGCGCGCGAGACGCCAACGGAAAAGACCAACAAAGTACATCCGGGTGAAAATGGCGCCGCGAAGAAGAAGAATTCGAGCACTGTGATTATGATTGACGACGACGAGAATATGAACGGACAGACGGTTGTTGACGAAAACATGGCCAACTTCACGGGCGATATCACGGTAGCGAAGACCAGACGAGGCTAGCGGTGCTTCGAAGGACGCTGGTAGGGTTATTTATCGGACGTTCAGTCGACGGGAAAAGGCGTTTGGAGAGCTCTTGTGACCCACCCTGGACGTCGCTACTATAGCATTATTGACGGTGCTCAGATACGGCAATAGGTACCGATTTCCCCCAGAAAAGGGGCGTGTGATTGAATGAGGACATTCGCGTCGGTTCCGTCTGTTGGCTGATTGTTGAACGTTTCGAATTGGAGCGTAACCCAACGATGTCGTTCATCGTGGGCTGGGAAAGTGTTTGAAGAATTCTACATGGCA
Organism: Ridgeia piscesae; assembly: GCA_025642075.2. Lineage (NCBI taxonomy): Eukaryota > Metazoa > Annelida > Polychaeta > Sabellida > Siboglinidae > Ridgeia > Ridgeia piscesae. The sequence continues at coordinate 710,283 of JAODUO010000107.1, read as the reverse complement.
TTATGCCTATGCTGACGTGGGGTTACTGGTTGAGTGGAAAATGACAGTCTTGGATATTTATTAGGAAAGGCTGTTGGTTTGAAGAATTTGCACGATGTACGTTTTGTTCCGACGTTTACCGATCATGTCTTACGCCGGCCCTACACCGTTGTGTCATGTGACGCATTTGCACCAAAATCGCTCATGTAAACTCCCTAGTGAGGGCCAAGTTGTGGCCGATTATATAATAGAATTGGACCGGTACGCAATGCATGAGACCCTGGGGGATTGTTTCGGCGAGTACCGCACATTGAACAAGTGCGGGATTCATTGCGATCACAAACGTGCAACGCTGTGTGGACTGCCTGCGACATAATCGGACAAAAATCGGACACAAATTGTTCGTGTAAATGGATATTCAGTCTCAACAATTAATGTTGGGGATGAAAGTGGGTACGAGTTTGAAATATCGCGTCAGATGTTGCCTCCGTTGGTTTATTAAACGTTCGACAAATGTCAGTTCGAAAGCGTTTGAATTTGACGAGACGAAGTTGAAGAATGTTTAGTTCCTAGACAACACACACGTGGTATCGTGCTTTCGATTTATATGACGTGTTTCGAAAATATCCATTGTGGTGTTTTACACTGAGAAATGATATAGGTGCAATTTCGGATATTGATTTATTGTCGAAAATACAGCTGGCACCAGTAGTTGCGAGTCGAGAAGGAAATGAGGACGGTGAAGGAAATGATAGCGACGGCGTAATGTTTCGTTGAGAAAGAGATCTGTGATACTATTTCATTTTAAATGCATGCTTCATATTTTGACATGTCTTCATAATGTATACGTATACATAGTTATGTTTTCGTCTTTGTCTTTGTTTATTTCCTGTCGAACGAGTGTGTGTTTGATTGTTTGACTTCCACAACCATAGCGTGTTTTCGTTTTCTTTCACAGTTTGATTTCATCTGCGATTTAGGTAGAATCTGATTTGTGAATAAATGAAATGTTTCTTGATTTTGTGTGATTCCGTCTTAACGTGTCTTGGTAGGCAGATAGTGGCGGTGCTTGAGTAAACCGTGATGGAGTGGTACCTGGTCGTCAGTGTCACAACTACACGCCGATATCACAACTACAGGCCGATATCATAGCCTTGTGTTGTACATGTGTGTGAGTGAAAAATCATGACACACCCGAAAGCGCACGCACAAACACATGTAGGTCTGTACACAAATATGACTAATTAAACGTATCTATAAATAAAGATTCCGATTGAATATAACAGAGACGCTTAGGCAACTAAAACGCACACATGAAGTCACACGTTTGTACGCATGCCTGCACACGCACACACAGATACACGCGCGCACGCACGCATGCACGCACGGGCGCACACAATAGTATTGACATACTTCAGTTTCGGAACCAATCAAGATAACGAATAAACTGTGCTTATGTTCATTTCTAATACATGCATTGTCTAACATGTTCGTAGCGTTCCCGGTGTATTGTGAACCGTTTCTAGCCAACTTTACCGCCAAGGCCTTCAGTAGGCCACTGTTACAGTGATTGATATTTACGGAACAGATCGAATCCAAGGCACGAAATGCCACAGCAATGACATTTAGCTGGCGGGAAATTAGTGCAAGTGTATTTAAGCCGTCTGTTACTGTAAACCTACTTGCGTGACTGTGCCGAGAATAATTATGGTGAGGGGCTTCAAAATGGTAAACGGACACCTGTCTGGATGTGCTTGGTCGCAAGGTCAGGTCACAGCGGTCTGTACGGACATTACAAGCACGATTTTGTACCGACACGTCGTGTTAGCAGTACACAAATAAAGAAGAGATACATATCTACACAGCGTCGCAGCATACATTAGGCTACTACATCATCGAAAGTCATGGCTTTTTGCCGAGAAAAAACTGCCCCTGGCAAACCCCCTACGTGAAGTACGGCAGTTAGTCGAGTCTAACTAGTTTATTGACTTCTCCAGTCCGACTACCTCACCAGTGAGAACAGCGAAAGTACCTGCCCCAATTTGAAGACGGATGAACAATTTCTGGGAATGCGTGTAGATCGAACGAATTGTTCGCTCAATCGCACGAACAGCCGAGTGGTTATGTGTATTCGAACATTTGCTTCCACTTGCCAAACATTGCATGTAACACGAGCAGCGAGTGGCTGAAATCACCCAACATTATATCACATGACCGGAAGCATATCACAATCCCCGTGGACGATTTCACTGGCTGAAATGTAAAAAGGAGTTTTTCAAAGGCACCTGCCATGGGCACTGTAGGCTGGTACTGACGTGGTCCCCTGGCGCGCGAGGCGAATTCTAAATTGACTGCCGCATTTTAAATTGACCGCCCACTTTAGCGAAGCGCAGAAGCGGCACAGGTAAAATGAGAGGAGACGTAGCAACACCTACACGTGTCTCTTCCATCTTCGAATTGGGGTCCTAAATCAATATATCATACGTATAAATGGGCACATGAACGAACAACCCTCACAGACGTCTGCCTCTGTCTACGCCAGAGAAAAATACCGTGAATGCACACCTTGGCCAGATGCAGCGGTGAACCCTTATGAAAACACGTAAAAAACTAATATTTCGATGGCAGGAAGAACAGATTGTGTAAAGACTTCGTCTGCTTGCGTTGAGCTATGTCGGAAATGTTGCGAACAAATCTGTAAAATACTTGGAAATGCATAAAACAACTATTTGTAAAGCATAACTTAGCAGACCGTGACGCGCCTCGCCAGATTCGACATCTCGTCAGCGATAGCTAATTGTTGACAATGACAGTCAACGTTCATCTTGCACTGTAAGGGAGCCATCATTGTGTCAGCGTTGAGGGTCTGACGAAACACGATGTGGAAAACGACCTTTCGCAGTTTGCGTTGTTGCGTGAAATGCTCAAAACTGTGACCATCACCAGAGTGAGTAGCGGAGGTCTCCGCTCACACATCGCAGTCACCGCCGCCAATGTCTGCGTCCTCGCACCGAAGAACGATGTCATCGGTGTAAAGGTCTTCACATTCGTCTCGTTGGGCATCGTTGCGAGAAACTTCACTTATCGTGCACCCACAGTACACCACGCAAAGTGTTTTCTAATGTTGATTCTGCAACTGCAAACCCTAAAACGGGTTTAGTTTCACAGAGAGAGTGAAGGACAGTGAAAATTCATAGCTGTAATGGTAACTTATTCTGCAATTAATTAATAAAATTGAATGCTTCATTGTCCCTCTTCTTTATACGTTTGTAACTTCTTCTGATCATATATATAACAACAACAAATAAATCAATTACATACAAATGTCCCATTCTACCTTACATAAATTACACCAGTAAACAATTATGTAGTCACATACAATGCTTGCATATTTACAAAGATATATATGACACGGAATGCTCAACGGTGTTTTTGTTACATCGACACAAAGTGAATATCCGGGAGGTGGGCCCGACACACGACATCGAAAGAGGCGGAGGGGGGGGGAGATATTTCGCAGTTCGAGAGTTAGATTGTTGGGGGAGAGATGTCTTGCTGTAAGAGTGTGTTGTGACTCACCAATTTGATAAGTGGGTGATAATTATGCATGCTTGCATAGTTCTTCCGTTAATCAGCATAATCGCAGCAACACCTGGGGATGTTGGCTGCACTGTTGCGCCTGGTGTTGGTTTAACAGGTTGTCCGGCTTCTGGAAAGAATAACATATGCATTTGAAATATATATTTGTAAACAGGAACCGTGGTAAGATTAATATATCACACTATTCCGTAGAATACACTCATTCTTGGAGTTCCATAGTTCAGAGTTCCAGAAAAATTTACAAACACTGAAAGAATTCTCTCTCACGCATAAGTATCCCACAAGAGTGCAATCCTATCGACTAAAGACAATCATTATATTGACTTATGCAAATTGGTGGTACTGCCGTATTACCGATGTCATCATTAACACATTTAGCATAATTAGTTTAACTTATTTAATTGAGTTTAATTATTTGTAACTTTCAACTAAACGTGTTTCACTCCACATATTGTGTGCTCCATAATTGGTCGGTTCTGACTTAAGGTGAATTTACTGGTCAAATGTTCTCTAGCGAAAGAATTGGTTCATGCTATCCATATATAGGTACACGTTTTCTCCCCACCAAAATACATTATTATGTATTAAATGCAATGTAATATAGATACCTCCGTTCATGTATAATTTAGCAGTAGGCCTACTTCGAAAATGCTGTGGTATTTGCATGTAAAATATAAACGGTTACAAACGAGTCAGCTCTAGGCTTTTCGAAAATCACCCAGGCATTACATTTTTGCAGACCTACAAACAAGTTAGATGTAGTGGGCAATTTTGCAACGCATCAGATTAATATTTGGAACGATATCACTTCTACTTGACGGGTGTATATTTTTCATAATAGTTAGTGAATACAAGTGTAAAAAAAGAGTGGAATTGCTGTCTGATAAGCATTTATTATAGTTTTAGCTACTTTAGACTAGTGGGTAACTTAGTTTTCGAGAAGTTTGTAAACACAATTTAACAAATTTGGTTGTTTTTAGAATATATATATATATATATATATATATATATATATATATATATATATGATATAAAGTAGCAAATGAATAACTACTTACATCATATCATACCTGATTAAGTCACTACCTACTAGGTACTTTGATTAAGTAAATTGTTTGTTAGAATTAAGCAAGATTGGGGATTGGTGCAGATATTTCAGTCTAACTCTAACTCGGATATTGACAATATGAGAATACACCGTAAGGGCGCTGTATAACTTAAGCAAGTAAGGCAGTCGAACATAAAGTAACTGGTTGCGTTGACATTAGGTTACTACCGTAACGATAGCATTTGTGATAAGATAGATTGACAGTTGTGTATTTCATATCTGCTTGAAATGTTAAGTATGTTGTAATAAGCAGGAACATTCTTTCTAAATATTATTACAATAAAGTTTTAATATCTTCATTTCTACCTTGGATACACTGTAAAACTACACAAAGCCATGGCGCAAAAACCAATTGAAGGCTAGTCGACACCTGGCTTGCTCAACATGCAATAATTGGGTATATTTTGCAAAGTCGTATTGTGAGAATTCATTGATGGAGGAAAGGAAGGAAAGGAACAAAGAAGAAGGTGACAGAAGGAAAGTGACAACAGGGGGAAGAGGTCAGAAGTTAAGGTGGGAGTGAAGGTGTCAGGAGTGGCACATATGTCACCCAAAGAAGCCAGGTAACGCAATGATCATTACTGCCAAATTCAAGATAAGACATCGTCGAAACAAACAAAATGTCATACAGTGGTATCCTGCAACCAATGATGCCGAAGAAGAAACCATGACCAGCGTTTTTGACTCACCACAACATATTCTTGAAAAAGTAAAGACGAGAGTGATGGGTGACATGAAAGCAAAGATACAGTCAGATAACACAGTATATGACCAGGCGACTGACAAATGGTGATTAGGGCAAACGAATGAGACCGGAGAAGTATGTCCAAATTTCTGTGCAGGACACAGCTTAGTTATTGGAAGAAGATTATTTCCACCCAAAGAGGTTCAAAAAGCTAACAGATGTCACAGAGAATCAAATTGGCCTTGTTTGTATCTGAAGAAGAATGGTGTGGTGTGGTGTGGTGTGGTTTGGTTTGGTGTGGTTTGGTTGGTTGGTGTGGTGTGGTGTGGTGTGGTGTGGTGTGGTCTGGTGTGGTCTGGTGTGGTCTGGTGTGGTCTGGTGTGGCGTGGCAGGCAAAGCTAGTGCCGACTATCAAAACCCAGTAATTTTTTTGGAAAAGTTTGGAAATCCACGTGTAGTTTTTTTATTATTTTAAAATATTGAAACCGCAAAGTTCTCCAACCCCCGGATGGATTCTTAACCGTTCCATGTAAATCTGACGCATCCACGTACAGAGAAAACCCTGATTTTATTGCAGGGTTAGTGCTAATTCCTAGAATATAACCAAATGTTGGAGCCATGAAGAAAGCCACACACGCGCACGCACGCACGCACGCGCGCGCGCCCACACACACACACACACACAATGTCCTGCTTTTAATATTACCGACTAACTAGGATTGAGGTTTTGAGATCCCAGAAGCAGCAGGCTAACACGTACGTTTGATGCTAAGTCCCTATATCTGTGTTCCGGACAGGTCGGTGACCGTCTTGTGGTCGTCAGGAAGGAGGACGGCACTCTTCATTTCACAGTCAATGGAGTGGACCAAGGTCAAGCTGCGGCCAATGTCCCTGCGGCCGTCTACGGGGTGATTGACCTCTTCGGTCAAGCAGCTCAGGTCACCATTATTGACAAATGAGACAACTACTTCCTGCTTAATATTGTGGCACACCCTTTTACGTTGTGCTATTCTCTGTGGCAGTTGTAGCCGTCAGTTACAGTTGTAATTTTACATGACACATATTAAAATAACTTATACAGTTTTAGTGTATTTAAAAATGGAAGCTTAGACTGAATGAACTTTAACAATACAGGATTTGAAGCCAGGGTCTCTCGATTGGGAGTAAAATCAAATATAATTTGTCCCCACAGATCTCTATAAGTATTGGGTGCTTTCAGCCACACCTGGACTGTCGGTATATAGAATAGCCTCGAAGAGTGTTGGGGGCTTAAAAGTGCTGCCACCTCACGGAGCCTGTGTAATCGTAGCTGATTCAGGGAACGTTTAGGATGTGAATGGGTCATTATTAGGATTCTCACCAGTACTGTACATGGCTCCGTCTGACGAGGATGAATGGGGATGCACTTGGAAGTTTTCTCTCCTCCCCAACTCTAGACCATTAGGGCCTATATGGATCCATTCGTTTGTACTTATGCACGGTTTTTCGCAGTAGTCCTGGTGGTATTCAATTTAAACACGTCTGCCAGTGATTAAACTAAAGTAGTGCGAAGCACCCCTATGCAGTCAATGGAGGAATATCGCATTTGCCTCCTGATAAGAGCGCACCTTTACAATAAAGAACAGTGTGGAAAATGTAATGTAGCAATTTCGAAAAGTATTTGAAAACGAATGAAAACCCATCTAACAAAAACTTGAAAAGAAATTAGATCTAGATAAATTGGTGTTAGCTTAGTTCGCATTTGTCTTGATAACAACGTTCTGCCATATGGAATGGAAGAGCAATTATTCTTGAGATTGTGTCTTGTTTCTACATGCACTGCCTCTGCGTAGAGAAACGTGCCAACAAAAATAGGGTTTGCCAATCAATTTCTACGGACGCCGTATCAAAACAGTTGCTCCAACTAGCGGACTTCACATTATTCAACTCCCGCCAGGTGGCAACACTCAATTACACTAAATACGTTCACGAACACTGCTACTGGATTTTTTTATTATAATAGCAACTTTTGTGGTGGCTTTAGTTGTCAACCAATTTAATGCATATCGTTAGTGTTTAATCTTCGCAATGTGCACTGCATAGATTAAAATATCAAGCACTTGGGTCAACAAGTGTGCGTGCGTGAGGCAAAAAAGTCACAAGAGAACCCTTACACATTAGAAAGCGACATTTTATTTGGCGATATTACCAGTAATCGCCATGTTCTAGTAATAGGTACAACTGTTTTCTTCACAGATCCACATTAGTCGTTACATCGAACACTTCCATTTTGCATATTTTTTAAATTTTATACAAAATATCTACAAACAAAAAATTCTTTCAAATTACTGTTCCAGCAAACATACAACATAGTCAGGCATACATAAAACAAAACATAGCAAATGCAAGAATTAGCATGAAAATCTATCAGTAATATGCTCTCATGAGATACTTTCTGATGAGTTGAGGATTTATTTGACTAGCTATTGGTAATCAGCAACAGAACTAAAACGCATATATTGTACTAAAACAATATTTCTTTATCAATTATTAATGATGAAAATGCAGTGTAGCTTTACCTGTAAAAGTAAGCCTGGAAACAAATGCAAACATTTGACAAATCAAATCAATAGCCACAATCCCACAATAAACAGCACACTTTTATGTTGCTACCGTAACAACAGTTTCCAAACTACAAGTCTGATCTCAACAAAAGGCAGCTATCCTCATTTCATGTTTCATTCGCCAGATGCAAAGAATTTAGAAGACCCGTCTTCTGTGCAATGACCCAGACATCACCAGTGACAGTGGCTGTAGAGTTGCATAATGTCTTCCTTGTTTCTTTCACACTTCTGGTCCATCTCCTCCAGGTACCAGCTGTCACAGTGAACAACCACATGCTACACGTGCCGCTTACACACATTCAAACTTATTTAATGTTGCCTGGCAACATTCACATAACTTTTCTTCTAGCCACAATTTTCTTACCAGAGTATGTTGGTTTATTAAGTGCTAATATATTCATTTCAGCTAATTTTCGCTATTAACATAACATTTGAACCTGTGTCTAAATGTTAAACTATACAATTATTTTTATTTAATTAAAATTGTTCATACCCATGTTGGTGCATACACACTACCACAGAACAACCCATCATAATTCTGCATCATGTCCATACATCTAAGACCAACTTCTTAAATACGGACAAATATGTGGTGTCGAGCAAAATTTTAATACAGAAATGAAAATTTAATGCACACAATAAATGCAAGATTTCAAAGTGAAGATTCACAGTCACAGTGACTTACCATTGTGATGTTGTTACCATTGAGTAATATCTGTTCCAGTTTTGTAATCCTCCTTCCCTCTGGAGTACTTTCACTGAAACATATACAGAACATCAGTCAATCAATGTGTCGACATTGTGCAGACAGCAGACAGCCAATTGTTGCAATCCGAGTATGATCCTGAAGTGCTATGATGCTAGCACGCAGACCAGTGCTAGCACAATCATCTATTTTGTTGTAATTTATGCTCACATAATTATGTTATTATAATTCAGTTTGAGAAGTTGTTAGCTGTCCATATACTATGCAACAATTCCACTGAAAGCGAAAAGCACTTTAATGTTAAGTAATAGTATGAAAACATGACACTGACACAATTATATTTCACTATGAGGTAAATCAGGTAATTACGAATCCACTTTGAGCTGCCAGCATCATGTGGCAAGTTGAATAAATGGAACATTAGGTCCAAATTAATGGACCACAATATGCAATAGCCAGGTTACCGTAACAGTAGTAGTGGTCAGTTCAAACTAAAAGAAAGTCATTCAGGACTTTCAAAAGTTAGGGCAGAATCAAACACATGAGCACTTACTATTCTACAACATCTTCCAGCACCATATCTTGTGGCAGTCAAGGCAAACAAAGTATGTACACAAAGTTCCAACTGTGAACAGACTATTTTCTAAAATATTTTCATTTCCTGTTAAACTTGAACTGACTCATAGTCTATGAACACACCATGTTTTATTTGACCGAAACACTTGAATGTCTTCAAATAAAACTTCAAATAAGTTGATCCGATTCATTGTTTTATACACAAATGTTGAATCGTTGTCATAGAATTATATTTAAATAAAAATCCAAACAAGATACACAACCTATATATGTCATAATTGTGATTAAATTAAAAATTCCACATAAAACCTCCAAGCATTAAAAATTAGTTGTTGTAGCAATGATTATGATACAACACTAAAGGTTAAATGTTCATACATCATTCATTATAATATTCACATGTCACTCATCACCACACTAGAACAGATATACTGAAAGTTACTACCTGCCAATGTTTATTTACTTTTGTGTCGGCTCATTTCTATGCTCCTGACCAAATCAGTGCTAAGTACAACATTACTTAGTCAGTGAACCTGCTAATGATTACCTCATGCAACAGACAAATTCACCACTAACTTACACATTTCAACACGAGAATTCACCACAAGTGATAATGCAACATACACAAAAATATGGTGAGAACATAAACTTGACATTGGACAACTGAAATGATGTACATATATCCTGTTAACCTCACTGTGTAAGGATACTAACAAAGTCGTCAAAACCCAGCAGTGTGCCGACAATTTCCTTGTCATTCTTCATGATAATATGGATTCTTGAGCCAATGCATTTGTCCACAAGCTCTGGAATAAAACAGTTCCATGTGAATGATATGTTTCTATTATTCTACATTATTTAGTACCAGATTGCTCAAATGTGCAAATGTAATGTAACCTGCTATTATACAATTGGATGTGCCAGAGATGTATTAATCCATTTGTCCACTGTACAAATTCTAGACTGTTCCAATACATCATTTCATACTCTCTTTAAATGAATACAACACGCTAACTTGTTCTTAACCGGAAACAAAATGAAGCTGGTTAAAAAACATCTACCTGTTGTGTCTGGCCTTAAAGCTGATAATTTATTATATTCCCAACTTGTGTTTTTTTACTATACAGTGTACACCTAAAAAGCATTTTAGTGACAGATCCTGATTTTAAGTCAATAATATTTTAAGTTGAAATAAAAAATTGATTGAAGGAGAAACCTGACCCCATGCCCGTGTTATATAAAACATTGTTGCATTATAATAAACAATATATTTAAAATGCCACATATCAAGGAAGTAAAAAAAGGTTTAAAAAGACGGTGTGTTTTAATTTTCTATTTAAAATTATAATATTACGTTCTTACGAATATAACATACACATTGGCAGTTCACTGCCTGCCAAATTGTGTTTAGTTAATTTGAACAATGTTCACAGTTTGAACAATTCCATCACACAACATGTTCAAATGATAAACAAAACATCCAGTTTGAAAAAAAATATTGGCAATAATGCTGACAAGCTATTACCACAATATGCTTTGATATTTAACTTTCCCTCAGTTCTATCAGATTTCTTATTACAACTTACGAAGCTGCCTAATTCTGCACAGTGGAGCAGACATGCTTTATTAATATTTAATTAATTAATTTAATAATATTTACAGTTACTGGTAATCTTCCAGTTAACTGGCCTAAAATAAGGCCTTTTCTAAACGGTTTTGCCACCTTTTTTTCGATGCATATTTGTTCACAATGTCTTTCTACATCACTTCTTATATAAAAACATAATTTGTTTTAATTAATTGTTTATTTTGTTTGATATCAATTTAATGTTGCCTAGTTAATGTAAAAAAGGCGATGACACAGGGTATGAGCAGTCAGCACATACCAGACGCATCATGATCGCAAAGGCGATGACTTGTGAAGTAAAAAAAATAAAAAAGCAATATTTTATAAATTGAAAACAAATAAATCTGCATTAAACAGAATAAAAAATTACTGATGTAACCTTAGGTTTGGGGACATATCCGCAAATCGCAAGACATCGCCTTTGCAGTCCTGATGTGTCTGGGTCTTTTGGGATGTGCTAACAGCTCATGATATTGGCTTATTTACGCCGATTCAACAGCACTAAATTTATATAAAATACAATTTAAAAACTAATATCCGACTTCTTTTAGTTCTTTATACCGAAAGTAATGAAGAATGGCATTCCAAACACATAAAAACATGGCAAAACCGTTTTAAAAAGGCCTTAATAATTTAGGCCAGTTAACTGGATGATTACCCAGTTACACTTACAAGCACTGAAGCAGTGCATCTCTGAAATCCAAATAGTGTTCCTGTTTGCCTCAACGTGCGATGATTGGTAATCTTGTACTTAATTGGCCTAAATTATTATGGCCTTTTAAAACCGTTTTTTTGTCACCTTATATCGAGGTGTATGTGTTCGCAATGTGATTCTACATCACTTCCGATACAAAGAAGTCAGATTTAATTTTTTTAATTTGTGTTTTAGAACAATATAAACACGCTGAGTCGAAGTAAACAACGAGGGAGGCGTCTCTGTGAGGTGCCGACAGCTCGCGCCATATTTGCAGCGGTCACTGCTGCAAATATGGCGCGAGCATTGTTTACTTCGACTCTGCGTGTTTAAATTGTTCGAAAACACAAATTATAATTTTTTTAATGTGACTTCTTTGTACCGGAAATGATGCAGAATCACATTGCGAACACATATACATCGATACAAGGTTACTTTTTGAAGGTAAAAAAATTGTTTTAAAAGGCCGTAATAATTTCGGGCAGTTAAGTATAAGATTACCCGAAGATCTAAGACATAATATGATATAACATCATGTGCATTAATTATGCATAACAACTGAATGACTATATCGAGGCATAATATTTACTTCGATAACAAATAATAGTACATCTCACGCAGAAACCTACTAATTGTTATATTATCGCCCATAGCATGTCTTGCTAATGTACCATAGAGTTTTAAAATGGCTATCACGAGTACAGAACTGTTATCCAATGGTTACATTATATCCGAAGCTATCGTCTTAAATATTATTTTGCACGCGACAACACAAATATTGCCATTTACCAAGCGGGAGCAACTGAGCAGGTGCTGATAACGACGCCATCTCTTCGCGATTTGGGATAATTCACCATGAAATTACAAAAATTTAGTTTTTGTATATGTGCTACAACTGTTTTATTATATATAAATTGTGATACTTCATGTGATGCAAATTTTATTATTTTAATGCACACATCGAATACGACGTGTAAGAAAGTACAATTATTTCATCCAATCAAAGCCCATGTCAGCCAACCAGTCTCCAAACTTCCCGGAAAATAACGGATGCAGCCGAACATTTGTTCGGATAAAATGGCCGTCAAAAGATGCGGATCGAATGGGATATTACTTAGATCGTTCATATTTATGTGCATAGACTAGCTAGCGCAATGAGTGGATCAGAAACTGCCACCGATCGCTTAAGCGATCCGGAGGTACCTCAGTTTCGTCAACACGGTAAGTAAGATTGTTGTGTTTACATTGTATGTCAGACTGTCTCGCTCGCGCTTTTTGTCTATGGCATCAACCCGTTTGTCGCCCGCCGGGCGCAATGAATCGTTTCGACGTTTGAGTCACACTAATCAAGCGTCATTGACTTCATGGAGTCAAGCATTTGGAACACTTCACGGAATATTACACCCGAACTTTGATACAATATCATATCGATGATCCTTCGTCATGGTGTTATGAAGTCAGAACTGTCAGTTTACATTGATAGAATGAATCATCTGAATGTGTTTATAATAATTAAATGGGACTTCGACTTCGTTATAATTGAATAGATTAAAGTAGCTCAAATTAATAAAAACTAGAATGGGTATCTTAATTAATGGCCAAATAATTTAAAATGTGTACCTAATAGTAGTAATCCTCAGCAACAAACAGTAACTAATAATTAATATACACTCACTGCCAATCATCCACAAAATGCTGAGTAAATTATTGTAGTAAATTACTGAAAGAAGTCTTCTCATTATATATTTGCTAGCATGGGTCCTGTCACTCCTGTTCTTGACAAATATATAATTGTCATGCAAGACTGATCTATTTTAATAATTAGTACCATATATGCACTATAACCATAACAATATGAAAGATGTAATGTTTTTGGACTTGCCACCTAGTAGGTTGAATATTAGAGTTACCTAAATATTGCTACATGCTGTAAGTACCCGTTAAAATGCATCAAGTTCAGGGAACAGGTAACTCTGCTATTCAAAATAATAGATAGTCATACTGTCAGACAAACTTCAGTTTGTAAAGAAATTTGTGGTTTCTAGTGAGTTTTTTAGGAAGTGTCAAAGTTGCCTGCCTTGACTTGCTGATACCAGAACCACAAGCATAAGATTTTACTCTGAACTAACCAGTTTTTTATTACCAGGTTTTTATATACCATGCAATGTTTGGTTATAGACTCCAACAGACAAAAACATAAATTGTCAATAGAATTCAAACCTGATAGTGGCTAAGTGAAGGCACCAATTACACTGCAAGCATGCATCTAACTTATAGTAGCATTTTGAGACAATTATTACAACTACTACCCGGTATATACACTTTCAAGGTTACAAGTACTAATTGCAATTGAACAACAAGAAATATGGTCTCTTTCTATATATATATATATAATAGAACTTGTTTCAAAGTCAAGAGACCATATTTCTTGTTGTTCAATTGCAATTAGTACTTGTAACCTTGAAAGTGTATATACCGGGTAGTAGTATATATGTATATATATATTATATATATATATATATATATTGTAGTATTTGTCATTTTTAAATAGGAACTTACATATATACATGTACATAATGTCAAATTGTGTATCATCAAGATGCAATATCAAAATACTAAATCTATACTAAAATATGCATTTCAGGTAATTATTATAATATTCTAATCCATGTTGAAATAATGTAAATGTGATCAATACAGAAGACTACTGCCAAAACTATAAATTATAATTATAAAATTGACATTTCAGTTTATAAATTGTTTTAATTGATCCGTCTAAGTTGGTTAGCGTCAAAGACATTAGCATAAGAATTCACCACAGGATGATGTAAACAAGATCAGTATTTATTGCTATAATCCAGTTGACGTGTGCTGTCAGATTAAATAGCCGTCAATCAACTGTGAGTCTGATGCATTACTGTTGTAAGGTCTTCTGCAAGACTTGGCACCATTGGCGTTGGCAGTAGATGCATATTAGTAGGACTCTTGGAACTTATTTATGATATCCTCACAGTCACCTGTGCCCGCTCTTCACTGTTGTATATAAACAACAAAATCTAGTAGGGCTACCATATCAAATGTGTCTTTGATGTTTGACATCATGGGTAGATAAGGTGGCAGTGTAGAGGTAAATAATTCTTACTGAAAGCCTCAGGGCCTGATTGTACCAATGGTGTAGAAGTACAAACATTCCATGTACTTCTATTCCTATACTCTCATGCTGCACAATCACAGTTGCTTGTGACTAAGTAGTCCGTGTTGTGATTCATGTTGCTGTGTGTCACAGAGGCCCAATATCAACATGCAATGTTTGTACACAACTGGAAATGTTTTGTTTGTTCAACAATTATAACTTTGAATATATTTGTATTTTGTGTTATTAAAATATTTACGTGGACAAAATGTAGTTAGTCAATGACCAGTCTGTCTAGTCAACAGTCTAGAGCACTGAAGTGTGTTTTTATAATTAATTTGTGCAATTTTATGATAAGACATCTAACTGCGGAAGATCATTCCCAAAGAAGCAAAACTTTAATATTATAAGTTCAATCCAGAATAAATGCCAAGAAAAATACATTTTCATTGGATTGTCTGGCTTCATGCCCACCCACACCATGTCTGCAAGAGTCCCTGTCTCTAGGGTCTGCTAGGATTCCTAGAAGTCCCAGTGTTTGCATATGATGCATGCACGCATCAATGCCAGCACCATTTGCTTGCCAATTTACACAAGCTGATTGAATGAGGCTGGGTTGTCCAACAGATTAACAGCAGGTGAGGTCTTAATGGGATGTCTGTCCAGGTGACATGGCTATAGCCACAGACAGTCTAGACAAGTATTCTTCAAAGTGATTCTGGTAGTAGTACTTAAAAAAAAATCAGCACTTGTACACAATTATTATGTATTTCAGAAGGTCTGTGAAAAGGCAACACAATAAAAACACTTAATGACATTTTTATTTGATTTCCTTAATATAGAAGTTTGATATGTAGGCCCAAGTGGATTAGTAAATATGAAATTATGAATACAGAATATATTAAAATATTAGCATTACATAATAAAAGTAGAAATATTTATTTTGTAAGTAAATTTATATGTATGTTTTAGATTGTTTTACCTCTTGGCATCAGTTTGATAATAATTACTACCTACAGTCAACATCTTGGTTCATTCTATAGGTAGATTCTTTTAACATTACGATTATATACAGTTGTAAATGAGTTCTCATCAGTTTTGTATTTCGTACAGCTTCCATAATTATAGTGCTGACCAGTGCGCTTGTTTGGTTCTTATTAACTTTCCAAATAACTTACAGCAAGCTATTATGATTTGTATTTAATAGGCATTAAACTGGTTTCTGAGCATTAAAAAACCAGTATGCATGTCTCGTAATCTAATAACTCAACACATTGGGACTGTTCAGCCATTCAGAGATCATCTGTAGCATCCATGTCTTTATTCATAGGTGAACTTGATCAGACATCATCTGGGATGAGTGAGCTTGATGACACTTAAAAAAACATTTTATTAGTTTTCCAGCGCAGTTTGCCCTGCTGTAGGACTCATGTTTTGATTGTCCCCAGCCTGTCATGCTTCACTGCACAGTCCCACATGGGTGGTGCAGCCAGGGTGCTTGACTATTTACTCAGTGTCACAATCACAACAGCCTGGCTGGTGGATTACACAAGGACTGGAGGATTTAGCTGTGTGGAAACCGTTCCTTAGGTCCATATTGGTTGGTGGCAACTGCTTTCGTCTATTGCCCACTGGTAGATTTCACCCAGAAATATCAGGGTAATAGATTTGTGAGACTGTCTAAGGCTCTTTATGTACAGTGAAAACTGAATGAAGTACACCTACATCACAGCGTACCTATATGGGGTTAGGGGCCAGTAGAGGTGACCAGTGTCCAGACCTGCTTGGTGGTGGCTAAAATTCCATGGATCAGCAGAACCCTATCAGAAACTTGAGCACTGAGGGAGCTTGTTGCAAAATGCATTATATGCTTAACACAGTTTAACTGGGGTTAATTTCATCCGATTATTAGTTAGCCAACTCTCATAAATATTCCCAGTTTCATCAGAACATGTGCGTACGTGTGTGACACATAGTTGATGTTCTTTTTTGCTCTTGCATAAATTTGTTTTATGTTCTTTACATACCCATATGAATCCATCCCAATGTACACTGAAGTATTGTCTTATTTTTAGTAGATTCACCTGTTATCCCTACACTGGTAGAGGACTTAACAACACATCAAAGGGATAATTCTCATCATGGGCACCTTCAGGGGTGAACTAAGTGTACAGCATATTCGTTACAAACAAAAACTGCAGATTCATTTCACATGATTAGTTCTGCTCATATAACAGTATTAACTGTATGTTGCATGGATGGAGTTTCTGTAGCTTTAGTTTGGGAAAATGTATATTTAGAGCAGAATTATTATCTATTAATAAATAAAACATTTGTGTTTACCTTTTTCAAATGCACAAACTAGTGATACTGGATTTTTAACCATACAACATAATTCAAAACCAACACATCCTCATTTTAGATTAGTTTCAATTATGAGGGCATTGAATAAAGACGTCAAGACATACACAGAGTAGCTTAAATACAGTGAAACTGGTCTATGTGGGCACTCCTACATCAGTTGTTATCCTGTTAATTATTAGTGATTACCCTAACAGATACACTGCAGGCAATTTGATAAATATCTAAGATTCTTGATAAAATTGTAGGTCTGTATCTGAGATTAGATTTACCTAAAACTTCTTGAGAAACACAGAGATACTTATCTGCACTGATTGGCCTTTGTGTGACATGAGTATTGTTAATTTGCTCTGCCTAAGTTGCACCACTTGTGGTGTTGTACTATCTAGTATCCAGTCTGCTATTTATTTATCAGGAAATGAGTAATAATTTATCTATTTTGATAATCATATCTGAAGATGTGGGTGGTCTTGTTTGAACAGCAAACCACAAAGTGGAGAATGTCTGTTATGTAACACATTCATTAACAAGGACCTGGCTACAGATATGGCTTTATGCAAAGACCCATCTACCATTCATTTGGATAGATAAACCCATTGTGGACGGGTAGAATTATCGGTGGACGGGATGGGGTGGTGGATGGTTAAGGAGCAAAAAAGGTCTTAGAAATCATAGATATTGTCAGTTATGCCTTGAAAATGTGTCACGTGTGTTTGTAGTTTATTTTATTAACACATCTTAACTGGCTTATATATATATATATATATATATATATATATATATATATATATATATATATGAATTAACATGTACATGTCTACTAAAAAGTATGAATATCAAAATTTTTATCATGCAAAAGGCCTTGGCTATAGACATACATATGTATATTTGTACACTTGTAAATAGTCTGCGCATTAAAGAGATACTCCAGTCATTGAGAAAATCACAGTATCAACTTATATATGTATAGTATATTGGTTGTGCCTAGTAATTGTGCACAAATATTAATAATTAAACAATTAGTTATAGTTTAATGGTATAAAAATCATGCTATCTTAGATTCAGGGCGCTGCCATCTTGAGACTTATGCGCCAGTGACTTAAAACAAATCATTTACGTCACTGGCGCATTGTTGGAAAAGGCAAGGATTGGCGGAATCTTCACTAATAGTTGTTATAGCGACGCGATGTGCTGGATACATCAAATACCATTGGACATACATAAGATATTCGAATGTGCAAGCACCAGTGACCTAAGCGGTTTACGTCACTGGTGCATACCCCCGTGGGTAAATCTCAAGATGGCAGTGCCCTGGATCCAACACTTTTTGGTACTACTTTACTATAATTAATTGTTTTTTAACGATCTTTGTGCACAATTACTAGACATAACCAATGCATTATACAGATGTAAATAAATGCTGTGAATCTCTCACTGACTGGAGTATCTGTTTAATTGCTATGTGGGTGAATACTTCCCACAGAAGTCAAGATGGTATTTGGTTGACCAGATCTGCAGGGAGTTGGGTTTAAAATACTTTGAGCCATTCTCAGGACTAGATAGGCTGTGCTACATAGTGTATAGAACCTTTTACATATAAATGAATGGAAGGGGGGTATTGGTTAATGAAGAAGCACTAATCTCAGACTTGAGGGCAGAAGAGGTGGAAATGGAATGATAAAGCCATATAAAGGGAGATCTGGCTGGGTTGGAAAGGGGTTGAGGGATATGGGGGGTAGGCAGGAGGTAACGGCAGCAAAAAAATGGGAGATCAGTGATGGAAGAAGGAACAAATCTAGTAGAGTACCCAGGGCAGAGTCAACCCTGACTAAGCATGCACAAAGAGGAGGGCAGCATACAAAGCTACACACCCAACCAGATCTCATCTATAGATTATTGGAAGAGCCTTGCACGTGCACAGGAAATTGAACTTTTTGTGAACTTTATTTTGGTCGCGTGGAAATGCGTTGTCAGCGGGCAGCTGGGAGAGAGCTACCGGGAAGTTGCCCCGGAGGCTTCCCGGGGATTTCGGATAGACTTACCATACATTCGGTTGAAAGCACATGATTGATGCTGGTATGTTTGGGACTTTGTAAAAGCAGCTTCGGGCTTGTTTTTTGCGTAGTCCCATCAACTCGGGCTGTTTGTTTAACCCTGGGAGAGTCCTGTTTATTCCAGGCCCATGTGTTAGTGAACACACATCTCAGGTTCAAGTCTGTAAATCTTCTTTGCACTCGTGTATGTTTTCTGGTAGAAGTAAGGCAAGGTTTGTGTGAGTTGAGGCAAATATTAATTTTGTATATGATACCATAGTCAAGAGTCACACATGTAGCATTAGCAGAGATCACATATGTGGTAGGAACCTGAACTAATACACTTTTCCACCATTGCCTCGTTATAGGCACAACACATACATCCCACATGCATTGCATCATGCACAAGATATAAAACACGACGTGCGCGCACACACACACACACACACACACACACACACACACACACACACACCACTGCCTTATGCTATGTAGGGTGAACAAATTATTAGTTTCAAAATGGCTGTAAAATGATTCCAAGAACCTTCACTTCTTGAGTAAGATTATAACATTGATATTGCTAAATGCGATCCACTGTGCCCTCAGGTAGTAAATTAATTCCCATGCCTGGAAGAAAAAATTGATATGTTTGCCCACCCCTGTGTGAATTGATATGTAAAGCACTCATGTGCCCCAAATATATGGGAGCCACAAACTAGAGTTACACAACAGATGAGGGGGTTGATAACATCAGCCAGTTCTCAGTGGGGTAACACACAGCTGTGGTAGGGTGCCAGTAGTACCAGGCCAGCACCACATGGCTGAGGTGTACAGATGACAGGGAGGGTCATTCATCTGTGCACATACATATACTACCCAGTCACACATTCCCATGCATCGGATACCAGTACCACAGAAGGCAGCAACATTTTCTCGTGGATTCTGACTTTTTGCCCTCAGGTGAGTACTCTGCCTGTGATAGTGATTGTCCCAGTGCCTACGTAGGATGCTTGGTTGCTTAACTGTAAAAACAATACCAAATAGACATATTGATTTGTTGCAAGGCCTGTGATGTGTT
This sequence comes from Ridgeia piscesae, assembly GCA_025642075.2. Taxonomy (NCBI): domain Eukaryota; kingdom Metazoa; phylum Annelida; class Polychaeta; order Sabellida; family Siboglinidae; genus Ridgeia; species Ridgeia piscesae. The sequence continues at coordinate 690,100 of JAODUO010000107.1, read as the reverse complement.
TTAGTCTTGCATTCATGTCAGCAGTAAGCAATGGTCAGGGGAGATTGTAATCTTAATAACATTAATGCTGTGATAGTTTATGTTTATATGAGTGTACCAGTGGTGTCTGATGCTTCTTGTCACCTCTCATCTTGGACGTTTCTTGATTACTTCTGCATCAGATTTTGTTTGCGTATATCTTTTAGTGTTTAGATGATCATCTTATAGATATTGAGCTCATCATTTACAGGTTTCATGAATATTAAGGACGAACCATGCATACCCTTAAGATGTGCTTTGCACACAAACACACAAAACTTGGTGATTGTCCACATTATTGAAACCATGACATCAGATTAAGGTTACTTAATGAAATAATCAGAATTATTCATCAAAAGAAAGTGCCTCTCTGTGACCTTTCAAGAATATAATGTTGGGGTTGCCAGCCGATATCATCATTTAAAACCAGCCAACTCTATGTTCCTAAAGTGATAGAAAAAATCAAATTTTCACTGACATACTGACATATTTATATGCAGTGTGGTAAGGCCTTTATGCAGGATCAAATATTTAACTGTCCAAAAATGTTGTGATAGACACATGCATGTCAACTCACAATCACACACTGTGATACATGAACACCATTCTAGATGTGTAATTTTGTGTATACTATATACTGTATAATACATATTATATACCCCATAATCCATGCATACATCCATGTGACATCCATTTTCAAAAAAATAATTGACAGTGTAATGCTTTCTGAAGACTTTTTGCTTCTTATTTATTTACCCATCAATTACCCATCCGCTAGAATTTCTACCTGTCCATAATGCACTCTACCCGTCCAAAGGACGGGTGGACAGGTATCCAAATAAAGCTATGCATATTAGTATAGTTGGTAGAAAAATTGTGTTGTGATGACGTGACCCCTGATGACTTTCCCACATAGCAGACAGAGGCTGTGGTTTGGACAAGGGCATTGCCTGGTCATTTCTTGGCACCCTGCCAGTACGTTTCTGGGTCTAACACAATAATACCAACGCTGACTCAGTCATTACTCATTAGACATGTTAGAGGCATGCAGAGGGATAATGTGTGTGTAGTGGATGTTTCATCTTGTTGTGACATCTTCGGATGGGAAATGTTTGATTTATCACCTTCTGGCAAGTCTTCAGTAGAAGAAACACGTTAATTACAGGGCTACATCACCTAAAACCTTCTTACTACAGATACAGTCTGCAGGGATCTGTATAACTCAAAATAGGTTCACATTTAACTAGTGGTTGGTTCCCTTGATAATTAGTATCAGTTTTAACAAAGTAGTTGAGCCTTGCTGAACAGTCACTTCTATATTACAGCCACCTCATAGATAGGGTCACCTACATTTATGACAGAAACGCCTAAGAAATTAGTCGTGTTAATATTCCAAATTCTGCATAAATTGATTCTATATGTATAGTGCTAATAATCATGTCCAATATCCCAGTAAAATTGAGGGAAATAATTGGGTAAATGTGTCCGTATAGCAAACATCAGTGACTTATCAGCAGATGTTAAATTAGACAAGAGCAGTAATAATGACATCATTAATCTGTGCAAGAAATTGACTTATTGGTGCCATTATAGAATTATACTTGCAAATTTATGGCAGCTCAACCTCAGTGAGTCATTGACTCACTCACACAAGGACAAGGTTCAAATCTTGGCCTGGAAATGAGGTGGGGGTGAAAGATGTAGTTTCAAGTGGACTGCCTCCTTCTTGGTACTTACCCCCTGGGGTAGTAGTTAATGACACTGAGTCCACTTGAGAAAGGGAACAAATCTTGGTCTGGTGACTCTCGTCTAAAATCTTGTCAGTGAGATGTGAACTGGTAATGCCAAAGTTGCGTTTCTTTCATTCTGCCATATATCGGTGTCAGTATATTATTCATAACTGTCAACCCCCACCACTGTGGCATATTGACTGGTTGAAATGTGGATTTATCAGTTGCAGTGTTTTCCGGTCTTCTGTACTGGATTTGGCTATTCTTAGGATTGATTGCATTTTGTTGTAGCTGGTCAGTCGGACAGTGATTGATACTTCCTTCATGTGCCACTTTGTAGTTCAGCTCATTCCTAGAATAACAGGATGACAATAACGGGAACAGTGTACATCTGTGTATTGTGAGGGATAGCCTAGGCAAATCCAAGTGTTGAAGGGACATGTCCCTTTCGACCTAAACATTTGACTGTCCCTGTTTCTCACTGAGATTGGAGGTTTTTAGTGAGCTACAAAACTAATAATTCGACAACATGAAATTTTATTTATGTTCAGCAGAAGAGAAGAGACTGAAGCTTCAGTTCAGCCCACCCAGGAGAGGTTTTCTTACTGGGCCTCATAGGGGTGCATAATTGGAAGTTTTGCCCCCCCCCCAAGAAGACTACCCTCTGGATAAGCCCCTGCACATGTCCAAGTCACTAACCCACCCTAGTGAGGATGACCCAGTTTCTTTGAATTAGGTGGAAAGCCATAATCCACAAAATAGGCTGATGTCTGTAACCGACAGGAACATAGATTTTCTGGTTGTACTTGTATGATGCAGTACTTTAGATGTATCCCACTGAGGTACAATTCAGGTTAACCAACTTTTATCTTGTGATGGAGTTGTAGCTTAGTGGCATGTGCCAGGCATTGATAAATGGCCCGAGTGCATTCCCCTGACATGCAGGTTATGGCATTTGCCTTGTAAAACAGCACTGATAGGCGACCAACAAACAACTGTATCATGCTTACTGAAGCACCCAGGGGTTTATGGTTACAAAATAAACCGAGCCGGAAAATTATTTTCATATGGAGAAAAATGTAATTGATACGATGTTGATGAACCTGGTTCATGGGGAAAAGTTGGGAACCAAGCATCAATTTTATGGAAACTTGATGCAAGTGCTGTGGATTCGTACTCTGCTCATGTTTCGGAGTCTACAGAAAAATTTCGTAGTCCGCACTTTTCTTCATGCCAAATAACAACAGACTTTACAAACAGCAAATGTTTCTTCGGATTGTCATTAACTTCACTTTTCTCCACCTTTTAAATATGGTAACGTATTTTAATCATGAGTCATTCATCCGTGATATGTATTACATATGGCACTCCAACCTCCCGTGCATATACGATTGTTGTGTTGATGTTTTGACTGGTCACAAGTGTACATGAACGTAACCCACCCAACATGCATTATAAGTCCGTGAAATAACAGCAGACTTGATGTACTTCACAATGTGCATGTATGCTGCCATTGGATTTATTTTGTCCGAAATTAACTTGCTTTGGAGTACAGCTTTTGAAACGTACAACGTTTCGACCCATCAGCTATATAGGTCTTGGTCACACTGGTCTCATGTTTCAAAAACTCTGCTACAAAGTAAGTTAATTTCTTACAAAATAACCAAATCTTGGAGCCATGAACAATATATTCCATACTGGATTTATTGTCTTTTAAATCTAGGGAGTCATATGGACTCCTACCAGCGCGATTAAACAAGGAGTCTTGATGGAGTCCTTAAAACAAGCCAAAGAACAAGTGTGGGAACGGGTTCTTTGGCATGCGTTCATTCAAACAAAGCATTAAAAGCAATGTTAGTCTTTCCAACATGTCTTGGTTGAGTGGGTATATATGCGTGGGAAAGTAAAAACCCCACAGGCTAGGGGTAACTGTAAGGTAAATGTTTAATCTGCCACAAATTGTCTGTGCGGCTGTATCTCCATAACATTCACAGGCGAGTGGCCCTGCCAGCCAATAGACACCCATTGTTGGGTGTGTTTATCTGAAAATCTCTCAGCACAGTGGCCCAGATAATAGTATGCAGTATGCAATGGACAGGAGGTATTTAATCCATCCTTGATAACAAAAAACGTGGACATTTTATGGCATAATCAGGTATAACTGTGTATTTGACAAACCACACAGGTTGGTAAAAATAGATGTCCATGAAAATCAGTTGGGGATGGTCCTTACAGCAGAATGCAGACATGTACAAATCATTGGAAGTTTAATTAGAACTAATAAAAAGCTGAGCTTATTTAATCCAGTCGACATGACTGTATCAGTGATACTGCATGTACTAGACAAAATATGATCTGTGCCCTCCCTATATATGGCCAAACTAAGGCCAAGAGCTTGAGCTCTCCAGCACATTATACTCCATCCAGCCATGACAGTTGGATAAACAGCACAGAAGCAACCAGCATGGGGCAATAAACGGAAGGTAATTTGCACTGGGAAAAACTCGAAATCATGCCATGTGGCAACGTCATCATATTTCACAGAACAGGCTGGCAGCTGGCTGCAGCAAATCACAAATTACTCTTGTAGTAACTGGAATGGACATTGTGGTTTATTTGATCAAAGCCTGCCAGGATGTCCTAGAAAAACACTGTCATTCGTTTGTCAGAGAGCCTGCAATTGTACACTCATGGTGTAAGGATTTAGTCGTATTTATGCTGTTAATGAAAAATGTGAGACATTGTTGGTTCGCTGTAGTTTATAGGTTGGATTTCTGACCTTTTATCCATGGATTAATAGCTATCAGAATATTAATCCAAGTTTTTATAGATGAATCAATATAATATTATTTCAAAATGTGAATCCTATCATTTACAGATGAATTGCATCTGAGATGTGATTTGAACCATTAGTGAATATCTTCTGAGGTTTGAATCCAACCGTGACTTTTTAGATTAATAAAAGCTCTCTACCAAAATATGATGAAACTAGTCATCCAAGAAATGAATACACCTAGTTATGAGTTAATATTTTCTAAGTTTTGAATGAAACAATTGATGATGATCAGCTTCCAGTATATGGAACACATGGTTTATGCAAACATAATCATTTTAATCAGTTGCTGCCAGTATTATAGATAATAAATTATGTTAGTTCACCAGTTCAACAGATTGCTACATTCTAAGATTATGAATTCTGCTAGTTATGGATTTATGAAATCTAAGATATAAATCCAATAAATTATGGATATGTTCTATATGGTTAGTATTTTCCAAGATAAAATCCAATTGTTTATAGATCAGAGAAGCACGATTATGAATCCAGCCGTTCGTGGATTAATAGCTACCAAGATATGAATTGAACAGTTTGAAATCATAAAATAGCTTCCAAGATATGCATGCAATTACTGCAGCACCCATTTGTGGAATACTGTTGGTGTTAATGTGAGCCACTGAGTCAGAAGTCTCTGCCTTGTCAGTTGTCACCAGGCAAGGACAAAGGCCTCGAGGTGTCATTCGTTCTTTGTGTCTGCTGATGGGTGGGACAATGGCATTGTGATTGGTTAAAATCACATTGACTGTAGATCATTTTCTCATGGATCTTGAAAAGCAGAATTTAAGGGCGTGCTAGTCGGATGTGGTGAATGTCGGTTAGCATTTGGTGATGATATTATATGACATTTAAAGTCCTGCTTCAGCTTAGTTTGCCTGTTTCAAATTGATTTTGTGACAGATCAATCCTATTTGGTTACCACTGTCACCACTGTGACATGCTGGCCTGTTTGTGCAAATGTCACTTAGATTTTTGAAGAAATCATCAGTACAACTTAATTGACCCTACATGATTGTATTGATATAAACGACCATGATTACGATGGATTGTGAAGAATATTTTTATGCGATATTGTCCAATGTATCCAGTCATTTGAAAACTGAAAAAACTCACACAAACTTGCGATATCTGATGGGTGAAATAGACGAAAGCACGCAGTGGATGTCGAACACGCGATCATCCCACCTCCAGTGCATATCAAGTTATCATGTCCTGTTGCTGTAGCGGCCTACAAGGATGTGTACATTTATTCCTGTTAGTCCTACGCCAAGTTATGGTTTCAGAGTTCCTACTTAAGTGTACGATTACACCAGGGAATTGTAGCTGGTAGAATAAATGGCACTGTAAATAGCAGCTTATGACTCATCCCATGCCTAGTTAGTTCTTTGAAATGTGACACACTAATTAGGGCAGCTGTGGCCAGTTGCGAATCAGTCAGCTCTCAACTCTGCACTATCATGAAACCAGGCTAGAGAATTGATCATGTTATGTGTCATATTCTAGTCATGGATACTGTTTGATCAGTGAGCTGATGGCGTCTGCTCCTGGTAGAAGGTTATGGGGGTAATGGCACTTTATAGACTATTTAAGACCGACTTCTGGAACCTTGGGAATGGTGTAGAACCGCTGATTGGGGTCAGTACTGGTAGTTGGGAAATCAGCTGTTTTGCCAAGTCTGAAATTACCCATTGACCGTAGTTAAATATTATTAAAATTGACAGGGAAATTGTATGTACAGAAGTTTGGTCTAATATTGGTTATTTTAAGTTGTGACTGTCGTGATTCATCATTTATTTATATCATGTTCTTAATATTAGAACACATTCCCAGTTTCCACCAGTGATTCATTCCCACCTGATTGTGCTTAACTACCCAGTAAGCTGAAACAGTCTTTGCAATAGGACCATTGGGGCATTTCCATGTGACTCGCGATACATATTTTGACCATTCCATGAACACTATTTTGACATATCTCTTATAATAATATATTTAAAAAGTTCAATTTATGCATCGAGGAACTTAATGGCATAAGGTATTAAATGATATAAACAAATGAAAATTTGATTACGTCATTTGATTTTTATTTGTATCTAATCATAGCGTGACTCGCGTTACAGTAAATGGAAAGCACAAAAACGTCACTTGATAAATAACAAGTTTCTCCTTAAAGCATAAATAATAGCAACAAATGAATACCCTTGTGTGAAACACAACTAAATAGGGTTTCAAAATTGTTTCATTAATTTGAAATTTTGCTAATAACATACAAATATATTACATAATCAGCGTGACTCGCATTACTGTGACTCGCATTACGTGAAATCCATTATCACATATAAGTCATTATGCATATTTTATCTTGAGCAAAATGAATTATTCAGTCTGTAATTTAGATAACACACAATATTACATTTAAAAACATACATAAACCTTCTAAAATAGTGTATAATTGTATAGGAAATAATGCACACTTGAACATGGTGTTTTAAATCCAGAAATATATTATTGTTTTAAAAGAAATACATCAGGTGATTGTTTTTCATAAAAGTTGCTAATGTGTTGCACTTGCAAAATGTAAAAATCTAAACAAAACATTACAATTATAAACATAATTCTGTTATTGGATTTATGGCATAGGAATAGCATCACAACCCAGAAGTACCCATGAGGTTGGTTTGTTCCCACGCAGCTGACTGCAAAGTGGGACAACAGAATTTATGCTAATAATTACCCATGGTTAATGGAACAGACAACCTAATTTTTAGGAAGGTCAATATAGTTCTTACAGTCGTTTAAATAGAATGTCTGGCATTTGTATGTTCACATTTTGTATATGCAGAAAATGGGTTATAAATGGTGAATTCCACTAACTGAAGAGAGAAAATTAGTTATAAATGATGAATTTCCCTGACTGACGAGAGAAAGTGAGTTATAAATGGTGGATTTCCTTGACTGACGAGACAAAGTGAATTATAAATGGTGAATTTCAATGAGTGACTGAAAATTAAATTGTCATATAATATTGACATTCAGATGACAGCGAACCCAACTGATGAATGCAGGCCATCTGATAAGCAGCTAGTCTGTGCCATATCACCCATACAATTTTATGTGTACAGGAAAACTCCAGTTATGCTGTGTTTGAAGGTGAAGTGCCAGTGACTGTCCCCCACCACTGACCCACTGACCCACTGAGTGTGTCCACTTCCTAAGTTCCCACCCTGTCTGGTAATGTGAGTGTACCCCATACGTGTGTACCCTGATTCCTTGTGCAAATATTGACCTGCTTGGACCACAACAGGGCAGGATTTCCGGTGTGTGATGTGTGCCCTGACATGTGAGCTCACAGTCACAGGGAGACTGTGTTAGTGTCTGTGGGCCAGATGGCGTACAATCAACCTTTATGGATCGAGCTTTTATGTCACCCCTGCAAAGCAAATAATCAGCCAAATCAGTAACAAATCAGATGCTATTAGCATGTTTGGTAATTTGTAACCCAAAGCAGAAAGTTACTGCTTTGAGTGTGATGTTGATAACTTGTGAAATATTCATATTACTCTAAAGAAATGAATGTCAATAGACTGAATGAGTCAGATCATTATTTGTTTACATTTGTTCACAGTCAGTTAGTTTTTTCTTGTAATATTTCATTTGTTCTCAGTGAATTTCTTATGCAGTTGGTGGTCTGTGGTTGTTGCATCTAGCCGTAGTGATCTGTAGAAAGTTACAATAAAAAAATAACTGAAATGCTGTGATATATACTTACAATGTGTGTTATTGTAATTATTACAGTACACTGTACCTGTAATAAGATGTAATGGAATAATTGACTCATGATGATATTTCATGATTGGTAACTTAGATCAAACATAGTTAACCATGATTACCACATACTTGTACAACTAACAGTAGCCTTGCCTCAGCCAGCTCCCAAGTGGCCGCAGATGTGTGATCAAATTAGTCAGGCCCAATTTCAACATGGCATGTTTCACTTATGTGATGTTAACAAAACATTTCAAGTCACTGTTTTTGCTGCAGATTAAGTTACATTTAGCTGTTGGAATGGCAGTAAAAAGAAGTTGATGAGCCATAAAATGTCTGTCACTGTGAAAGTGACAGTTGAAATACATTGATCCTCCTGTGAGGGGCCTGACAGATTATCTGTCCTTACAGTTGACTTATCAGCTGGGTCATAGATCCCAAAACAGGAAATAAGCTCCAGATAGTGGCTCCTGGATGATGGACAGCTGTCAGTCACACCCACCACGTTATGTCAGGGCAGTTATGGGAGTTACATTACAGGGTCAGACTGCAATGTTATAATAAATATTCAGTGAAAAGTTCAGTGTGCTACTTTCCCTAAGTTATGTGTGTGGACGTTTTGCAAATTTTCGTGTCAGTAAACTGCAGTCCAGATACCATCAGTTGTTTCCCTCTTTTTCAGGGATGTCATGTATTGAATTACTAGGAAATGGCTATCTACACAATCTCCATGATGCAAGGTTAAATCTTACATTACCATACCTGCTTGAACAATTATTTCAAAATGACAAGTATACTTAATAATTATATATGTTGATAATTATAACATGGCTCAGCAACTTGGGTCTATCAACAAAATGTACTGATGTTAAAACTAAGAAGCACATGTCGCAGCTGTTAATATTAGACATAAAAATATAAAAAGTACCAAATTAGGTTCCCACAAGGAGCGTATTTATTTATTTATATTTCCATGGCACAGAGGTGAGTTGCAATAATATATTGTATTCCAGGTTTTTTTTTGTATACAATGACACACTGGTCCTACAATGATAGTATTTGGGCCGTATGCCTAGTATTGTCTACAAGTACAATGCAGGCAAAGTGTCATACCTTTGTTGTCACATCCCAAACACTATCAACATGTATGTCTAGTTGCACAGCCTTGGGCCAAGTTGGTGGGCCACAGGGTTGGGTCAAGTTGGTGGGCCACAGGATTGGGTCAAGTTGGTGGGCCACAGCCTTGGGTCAAGTTGGTGGGCCACAGCCTTGGGTCAAGTTGGTGGGCCACAGGGTTGGGTCAAGTTGGTGGGCCACAGGGTTGGGTCAAGTTGGTGGGCCACAGGATTGGGTCAAGTTGGTGGGCCACAGGGTTGGGTCAAGTTGGTGGGCCACAGGCTTGGGTCAAGTTGGTGGGCCACAGGGTTGGGTCAAGTTGGTGGGCCACAGGCTTGGGTCAAGTTGGTGGGCCACAGGATTGGGTAAGTTGGTGGGCCACAGGGTTGGGTCAAGTTGGTGGGCCACAGGGTTGGGTCAAGTTGGTGGGCCACAGCCTTGGGTCAAGTTGGTGGGCCACAGCCTTGGGTCAAGTTGGTGGGCCACAGGGTTGGGTCAAGTTGGTGGGCCACAGCTTGGGTCAAGTTGGTGGCCACAGGGTTGGGTCAAGTTGGTGGGCCACAGGATTGGGTCAAGTTGGTGGGCGACAGGGTTGGGTCAAGTTGGTGGGCCACAGCCTTGGGTCAAGTTGGTGGGCCACAGCCTTGGGTCAAGTTGGTGGGCCACAGGGTTGGGTCAAGTTGGTGGGCCACAGCCTTGGGTCAAGTTGGTAGGCCACAGGGTTGGGTCAAGTTGGTAGGCCACAGGATTGGATTAAGTTGGTGGGCCACAGGGTTGGGTCAAATTGGTGGGCCACAGCCTTGGGTCAAGTTGGTGGGCCACAGGGTTGGGTCAAGTTGGTGTGCCACAGTCTTGGGTCAAGTTGGTGGGCCACAGGGTTCCAGATGGACTTGTTTCCTCATTGAAAAAACGTTGCTAGTACGACATAGTCTGGATACGATCACAGGGCTGTCAGTGACATGCAAGAGTGGCTATTGCTCTACCCTAGTCTTGTACACCGCAGGTCAACAGTCGTTTCATCTCCGCCGCTCTCAATACACCAGTGTTCAGCTACTTGAGCATGAAATAGGTTGACTTGTAAGTGTTCTATGTCACACAAAACTTGTTTGAAAAACACCCGCTGCCGCCATCGTTAATTGTCAATAGAGATGTCGTCGAGTGTCCTGACTTAGAGCAGCACTCCAGGGCTGAGCTCAGTGGCTTTGTTGTGCTTTTGTTGCGTGTGACAGACACTGACTAGGGTAAGACTTAGAGTAGGAGAGGAACGTCGCCTTTGTGTGTGTAACGGAAGCACAACAGCATAAGTGAACTTGTACTGGTCATGTCTCGTGTAGATCTATGGATTGTGGACGTGTATTACAAATACACCTGTAGTATTAATGGATAAAGCCTCTGGACTCTATAATGGTATCATCTCCTTGACAATGGTTGTTTCCTGTTCTATATTCAGCACCTGCCACTTACAGATCTGTATCAAGAAGACTGCAGTAAAACACTAAGTGTTATGGTTGAGCTAGACGCGTGGTGCAGAGATAGAAAACAAATGTTTATGTTGTCGCTAGATGGTTTTTCATTTCTTGGTGGGATATGACTGCTGGTCTTATTTTGTTTAAACTAATCTGTTGTTATTGTAGTGATTGTGTAACTTCCAACACTTACAGTTTCATGTTGTTAACGGGTAAAACAAAAATACTGTATTTACAAAAAAATAAGCAAATAAAAGTTCTTTGATGCACCAGTAAGGTTTGGAGGAACTTGTTGACAGGATTGAATGTTGTTGTACAATGTGTCTTTTGTTGTTGTTTGATGGAATTGTTGCTATTTTGAAGTATTGGTTTGGTGGTTGTTGTGGATGAAATTATTGGTTGTTGTGGTGTGGAATTGTTGGTTACTGTTGGATGGATGTGTTTGTTGTAATGGGGTAAGGTTGTTGATTGGTGTGGGATGAGATTGCTGGCTGTTAACGGGCTGGGATTGTTGGTTGTTGTGGGGTTGGATTTTTTGTTTTTAATTAACACAGTTGATGGCCATTGTAGACTGCCATGTGTCTGTTGTCGTAGGCCGGGAGTGTTGATTATAGTACATCGTCATTTGTTGTTGTGGGATGGCAGTTGTGGTTGTCTTTTGGTGCTGCTGTGTGACAGCGTCCCAGTCTTCTGTTATGTCCTGTCGTGTCTCACTCAGTCTGTGTTGTAGGAGGAGGAGCAAGCATGACAGGGCTGCAGGCGGCCGACATCCTGCCCCTGCTCAAGGAGAAGATTGCCTTCCTGCCAGGTAAGGTCTGCCCTGGCTCTCACAGCTGGGCCGAACCCGACAGTGTTCAGTTACATCCACATCGCAGCTTTTTTCTCTCATGTCAACGTAAGCTGTCAACCCTGTGTGGCTACTCACTGTCTGCTGTGTTGCGGGTAGTGTAGGATAGCTGCTGTTAGTGTGCTGTGACTGTCTGCTGTGTTGCGGGTAGTGTAGGATAGCTGCTGTTAGTGTGCTGTGACTGTCTGCTGTGTTGCGGGTAGTGTAGGATAGCTGCTGTTAGTGTGCTGTGACTGTCTGCTGTGTTGCGGGTAGTGTAGGATAGCTGCTGTTAGTGTGCTGTGACTGTCTGCTGTGTTGCGGGTAGTGTAGGATAGCTGCTGTTAGTGTGCTGTGACTGTCTGCTGTGTTGCGGGTAGTGTAGGATAGCTGCTGTTAGTGTGCTGTCACTGTCTGCTGTGTTGCGGGTAGTGTAGGATAGCTGCTGTTAGTGTGCTGTGACTGTCTGCTGTGTTGCGGGTAGTGTAGGATAGCTGCTGTTAGTGTGCTGTGACTGTCTGCTGTGTTGCTGGTAGTGTAGGTAGCTGCTGTTAGTGTGCTGTGACTGTCTGCTGTGTTGCGGGTAGTGTAGGATAGCTGCTGTTAGTGTGCTGTGACTGTCTGCTGTGTTGCTGGTAGTGTAGGTAGCTGCTGTTAGTGTGCTGTGACTGTCTGCTGTGTTGCTGGTTGTGTAGGTAGCTGCTGTTAGTGTGCTGTGACTGTCTGCTGTGTTGCGGGTAGTGTAGGTAGCTGCAGTTAGTGTGCTGTGACTGTCTGCTGTGTTGCTGGCTGTGTAGGTAGCTGCTGTTAGTGTGCTGTGGCTGTCTGCTGTGTTGCGGGTAGTGTAGGTAGCTGCTGTTAGTGTGCTGTGTTGCTGGTAGTGTAGGTAGCTGCTGTTAGTGTGCTGTGACTGTCTGCTGTGTTGCTGGCTGTGTAGATAGCTGCTGTTAGTGTGCTGTGACTGTCTGCTGTGTTGCTGGCTATGTAGGTAGCTGCTGTTAGTGTGCTGTGGCTGTCTGCTGTGTTGCTGGTTGTGTAGGTAGCTGCTGTTAGTGTGCTGTGACTGTCTGCTGTGTTGCTGGTTGTGTAGGTAGCTGCTGTTAGTGTGCTGTGACTGTCTGCTGTGTTGCTGGTAGTGTAGGTAGCTGCTGTTAGTGTGATGTGGCTGTCTGCTGTGTTGCTGGTTGTGTAGGTAGCTGCTGTTAGTGTGCTGTGGCTGTCTGCTGTGTTGCTGGTTGTGTAGGTAGCTGCTGTTAGTGTGCTGTGACTGTCTGCTGTGTTGCGGGTAGTGTAGGTAGCTGCAGCTAGTGTGCTGTGGCTGTCTGCTGTGTTGCGGGTAGTGTAGGATAGCTGCTGTTAGTGTGCTGTGACTGTCTGCTGTGTTGCGGGTAGTGTAGGTAGCTGCAGCTAGTGTGCTGTGACTGTCTGCTGTGTTGCTGGTTGTGTAGGTAGCTGCTGTTAGTGTGCTGTGACAGTCTGCTGTGTTGCTGGTTGTGTAGGTAGCTGCTGTTAGTGTGCTGTGACTGTCTGCTGTGTTGCGGGTAGTGTAGGTAGCTGCTGTTAGTGTGCTGTGACTGTCTGCTGTGTTGCTGGTTGTGTAGGTAGCTGCTGTTAGTGTGCTGTGACTGTCTGCTGTGTTGCTGGTTGTGTAGGTAGCTGCAGTTAGTGTGCTGTGACTGTCTGCTGTGTTGCTGGTTGTGTAGGTAGCTGCTGTTAGTGTGCTGTGACTGTCTGCTGTGTTGCTGGTTGTGTAGGTAGCTGCTGTTAGTGTGCTGTGACTGTCTGCTGTGTTGCTGGTTGTGTAGGTAGCTGCTGTTAGTGTGCTGTGGCTGTCTGCTGTGTTGCGGGTAGTGTAGGATAGCTGCTGTTAGTGTGCTGTGACTGTCTGCTGTGTTGCGGGTAGTGTAGGTAGCTGCAGCTAGTGTGCTGTGGCTGTCTGCTGTGTTGCGGGTAGTGTAGGATAGCTGCTGTTAGTGTGCTGTGACTGTCTGCTGTGTTGCGGGTAGTGTAGGTAGCTGCAGCTAGTGTGCTGTGACTGTCTGCTGTGTTGCGGGTAGTGTAGGTAGCTGCTGTTAGTGTGCTGTGACTGTCTGCTGTGTTGCGGGTAGTGTAGGTAGCTGCAGCTAGTGTGCTGTGGCTGTCTGCTGTGTTGCGGGTAGTGTAGGATAGCTGCTGTTAGTGTGCTGTGACTGTCTGCTGTGTTGCGGGCAGTGTAGGTAGCTGCAGCTAGTGTGCTGTGACTGTCTGCTGTGTTGCTGGTTGTGTAGGTAGCTGCTGTTAGTGTGCTGTGACAGTCTGCTGTGTTGCTGGTTGTGTAGGTAGCTGCTGTTAGTGTGCTGTGACTGTCTGCTGTGTTGCGGGTAGTGTAGGTAGCTGCTGTTAGTGTGCTGTGACTGTCTGCTGTGTTGCTGGTTGTGTAGGTAGCTGCTGTTAGTGTGCTGTGACTGTCTGCTGTGTTGCTGGTTGTGTAGGTAGCTGCAGTTAGTGTGCTGTGACTGTCTGCTGTGTTGCTGGTTGTGTAGGTAGCTGCTGTTAGTGTGCTGTGACTGTCTGCTGTGTTGCTGGTTGTGTAGGTAGCTGCTGTTAGTGTGCTGTGACTGTCTGCTGTGTTGCTGGTTGTGTAGGTAGCTGCTGTTATTGTGCTGTGACTGTCTGCTGTGTTGCTGGCTGTGTAGGTAGCTGCTGTTAGTGTGCTGTGACTGTCTGCTGTGTTGCTGGTTGTGTAGGTAGCTGCTGTTAGTGTGCTGTGACTGTCTGCTGTGTTGCTGGTAGTGTAGGTAGCTGCTGTTAGTGTGCTGTGACTGTCTGCTGTGTTGCTGGTAGTGTAGGTAGCTGCTGTTAGTGTGCTGTGACTGTCTGCTGTGTTGCTGGTTGTGTAGGTAGCTGCTGTTAGTGTGCTGTGACTGTCTGCTGTGTTGCTGGTTGTGTAGGTAGCTGCTGTTAGTGTGCTGTGACTGTCTGCTGTGTTGCTGGTTGTGTAGGTAGCTGCTGTTAGTGTGCTGTGACTGTCTGCTGTGTTGCTGGTTGTGTAGGTAGCTGCTGTTAGTGTGCTGTGACTGTCTGCTGTGTTGCTGGTTGTGTAGGTAGCTGCTGTTAGTGTGCTGTGACTGTCTGCTGGGTTGCTGGTTGTGTAGGTAGCTGCTGTTAGTGTGCTGTGACTGTCTGCTGTGTTGCTGGTTGTGTAGGTAGCTGCTGTTAGTGTGCTGTGACTGTCTGCTGTGTTGCTGGCTGTGTAGATAGCTGCTGTTAGTGTGCTGTGACTGTCTGCTGTGTTGCTGGCTGTGTAGGTAGCTGCTGTTAGTGTGCTGTGGCTGTCTGCTGTGTTGCGGGTAGTGTAGGTAGCTGCTGTTAGTGTGCTGTGGCTGTCTGCTGTGTTGCGGGTAGTGTAGGTAGCTGCTGTTAGTGTGCTGTGGCTGTCTGCTGTGTTGCTGGTAGTGTAGGTAGCTGCTGTTAGTGTGCTGTGACTGTCTGCTGTGTTGCTGGCTGTGTAGGTAGCTGCTGTTAGTGTGCTGTGGCTGTCTGCTGTGTTGCTGGCTGTGTAGGTAGCTGCTGTTAGTGTGCTGTGGCTGTCTGCTGTGTTGCGGGTAGTGTAGGTAGCTGCTGTTAGTGTGCTGTGGCTGTCTGCTGTGTTGCTGGTAGTGTAGGTAGCTGCTGTTAGTGTGCTGTGACTGTCTGCTGTGTTGCTGGTTGTGTAGGTAGCTGCTGTTAGTGTGCTGTGACTGTCTGCTGTGTTGCTGGTTGTGTAGGTAGCTGCAGTTAGTGTGCTGTGACTGTCTGCTGTGTTGCTGGTTGTGTAGGTAGCTGCTGTTAGTGTGCTGTGACTGTCTGCTGTGTTGCTGGTTGTGTAGGTAGCTGCTGTTAGTGTGCTGTGACTGTCTGCTGTGTTGCTGGTTGTGTAGGTAGCTGCTGTTAGTGTGCTGTGACTGTCTGCTGTGTTGCTGGTTGTGTAGGTAGCTGCTGTTAGTGTGCTGTGACTGTCTGCTGTGTTGCTGGTTGTGTAGGTAGCTGCTGTTAGTGTGCTGTGACTGTCTGCTGTGTTGCTGGCTGTGTAGATAGCTGCTGTTAGTGTGCTGTGACTGTCTGCTGTGTTGCTGGCTGTGTAGGTAGCTGCTGTTAGTGTGCTGTGGCTGTCTGCTGTGTTGCGGGTAGTGTAGGTAGCTGCTGTTAGTGTGCTGTGGCTGTCTGCTGTGTTGCGGGTAGTGTAGGTAGCTGCTGTTAGTGTGCTGTGGCTGTCTGCTGTGTTGCGGGTAGTGTAGGTAGCTGCTGTTAGTGTGCTGTGGCTGTCTGCTGTGTTGCTGGCTGTGTAGGTAGCTGCTGTTAGTGTGCTGTGACTGTCTGCTGTGGGTGACTACTCAGACTAGTTTGACTACTGAGCACTGCACAAATGTAAAGCTGTTGTTACTGTGTGGCAGATAATCATATGCTGCTGCTGTCAGTGCATCACAGCATATGTTATATGATATATGCACTTCTGATGGCAGCATACTGTAGCTGCAAGTGTACTGCATATGCCATATACTGAATGGGTACTCCTCTTGTCAGTATATTGCAGATCAGCAGATGGTAGATTCACAGCTATTGTCAAATTGTGGTTATACACCAGCTGTACTGCTACAGTCAGCATACTGTAGCTGCTGTACTATATTGCTACAATCAGTGTACCGTAGAACACTGCTGCTACAATCCATGTACTGCGACTGCTGTACTACTGCCACAATCAAGGTACTGCAGCTGCTGTGCCACTGCTACAAGCAGTGTACTGTAGAGCTCTGCTGTACTGTTGCTACAATCAGTGCACTGCAGCTGTTGTATTACTGCTACAACCAGTGTACTGCAGCTGCTATACTACTGCTACAATCAGTGCACTGCAGCTGCTGTATTACTGCTACAACCAGTGTACTGCAGCTGCTGTATTACTGCTACAACCAGTGTACTGCAGCTGCTGTATTACTGCTACAACCAGTGCACTGCAGCTGATGTATTACTGCTACAACCAGTGCACTGCAGCTGCTGTATTACTGCTACAACCAGTGTACTGCAGCTGCTGTATTACTGCTACAACCAGTGTACTGCAGCTGCTGTATTACTGCTACAACCAGTGTACTGCAGCTGCTGTATTACTGCTACAACCAGTGCACTGCAGCTGCTGTATTACTGCTACAACCAGTGTACTGCAGCTGCTGTATTACTGCTACAACCAGTGTACTGCAGCTGCTGTATTACTGCTACAACCAGTGTACTGCAGCTGCTGTATTACTGCTACAACCAGTGTACTGCAGCTGCTATATTACTGCTACAACCAGTGTACTGCAGCTGCTGTATTACTGCTACAACCAGTGCACTGCAGCTGCTGTATTACTGCTACAACCAGTGTACTGCAGCTGCTGTATTACTGCTACAACCAGTGTACTGCAGCTGCTGTATTACTGCTACAACCAGTGTACTGCAGCTGATGTATTACTGCTACAACCAGTGCACTGCAGCTGCTGTATTACTGCTACAACCAGTGTACTGCAGCTGCTGTATTACTGCTACAACCAGTGTACTGCAGCTGATGTATTACTGCTACAACCAGTGCACTGCAGCTGCTGTATTACTGCTACAACCAGTGTACTGCAGCTGCTATATTACTGCTACAACCAGTGTACTGCAGCTGCTGTATTACTGCAACAACCAGTGCACTGCAGCTATTGTATTACTGCTACAACCAGTGCACTGCAGCTGCTGTATTACTGCTACAACCAGTGTACTGCAGCTGCTGTATTACTGCTACAACCAGTGTACTGCAGCTGCTATATTACTGCTACAACCAGTGTACTGCAGCTGCTGTATTACTGCAACAACCAGTGCACTGCAGCTGTTGTATTACTGCTACAACCAGTGTACTGCAGCTGCTATATTACTGCTACAACCAGTGTACTGCAGCTGATGTATTACTGCTACAACCAGTGTACTGCAGCTGATGTATTACTGCTACAACCAGTGTACTGCAGCTGCTGTATTACTGCTACAACCAGTGTACTGCAGCTGCTGTATTACTGCTACAACCAGTGTACTGCAGCTGCTGTATTACTGCTACAACCAGTGTACTGCAGCTGCTATATTACTGCTACAACCAGTGTACTGCAGCTGCTGTATTACTGCTACAACCAGTGTACTGCAGCTGCTATATTACTGCTACAACCAGTGTACTGAAGCTGCTGTATTACTGCTACAACCAGTGTACTGCAGCTGCTATATTACTGCTACAACCAGAGTACTGCAGCTGCTGTATTACTGCTACAACCAGTGTACTGCAGCTGCTGTATAACTGCTACAACCATTGTACTGCAGCTGCTGTATTCCTGCAACAACCAGTGTACTGCAGCTGCTGTATTACTGCTACAACCAGTGTACTGCAGCTGATGTATTACTGCTACAACCAGTGTACTGCAGCTGCTGTATTACTGCTACAACCAGTGTACTGCAGCTGATGTATTACTGCTACAACCAGTGCACTGCAGCTGCTGTATTACTGCAACAACCAGTGTACTGCAGCTGCTGTATTACTGCTACAACCAGTGTACTGCAGCTGCTGCACTCTTGCAACAACCAGTGTACTGCAGCTGCTGTATTCCTGCAACAACCAGTGCACTGCAGCTGATGTATTACTGCTACAACCAGTGTACTGCAGCTGCTGCACTCCTGCAACAACCAGTGTACTGCAGCTGTTGTATTACTGCTACAACCAGTGTACTGCAGCTGCTGTATTCCTGCTACAACCAGTGTACTGCAGCTGCTGTATTACTGCAACAACCAGTGTACTGCAGCTGCTGCACTCCTGCAACAACCAGTGTACTGCAGCTGTTGTATTACTGCTACAACCAGTGTACTGCAGCTGCTGTATTCCTGCTATAACCAGTGTACTGCAGCTGCTGCACTCTTGCAACAACCAGTGTACTTGCAGCTGCTGTATTACTGCAACAACCCTTGTACTGCAGCTGTTGCACTCTTGCAACAACCAGTGTACTGCAGCTGCTGTATTACTGCAACAACCAGTGTACTGCAGCTGCTGCACTCCTGCAACAACCAGTGTACTGCAGCTGTTGTATTACTGCTACAACCAGTGTACTGCAGCTGCTGTATTACTGCAACAACCAGTGTACTGCAGCTGCTGCACTCCTGCAACAACCAGTGTACTGCAGCTGCTGTATTACTGCTACAACCAGTGTACTGCAGCTGCTGTATTCCTGCTATAACCAGTGTACTGCAGCTGCTGTATTACTGCAACAACCAGTGTACTGCAGCTGCTGTATTACTGCAACAACCAGTGTACTGCAGCTGCTGCACTCTTGCAACAACCAGTGTACTGCAGCTGCTGTATTACTGCAACAACCAGTGTACTGCAGCTGCTGCACTCCTGCAACAACCAGTGTACTGCAGCTGTTGTATTACTGCTACAACCAGTGTACTGCAGCTGTTGTATTACTGCAACAACCAGTGTACTGCAGCTGCTGTATTACTGCAACAACCAGTGTACTGCAGCTGCTGCACTCCTGCAACAACCAGTGTACTGCGGCTGTTGTATTACTGCAACAACCAGTGTACTGCAGCTGATGTATTACTGCTACAACCAGTGTACTGCAGCTGCTGTATTACTGCAACAACCAGTGTACTGCGGCTGTTGTATTACTGCAACAACCAGTGTACTGCGGCTGTTGTATTACTGCAACAACCAGTGTACTGCAGCTGCTGTATTACTGCAACAACCAGTGTACTGCGGCTGTTGTATTACTGCAACAACCAGTGTACTGCAGCTGTTGTATTACTGCAACAACCAGTGTACTGCAGCTGTTGTATTACTGCAACAACCAGTGTACTGCAGCTGATGTATTACTGCTACAACCAGTGTACTGCAGCTGCTGTATTACTGCTACAACCAGTGCACTGCAGCTGCTGTATTACTGCAACAACCAGTGCACTGCAGCTGCTGTATTACTGCAACAACCAGTGTACTGCAGCTGTTGTATTACTGCAACAACCAGTGTACTGCAGCTGCTGTATTACTGCAACAACCAGTGTACTGCAGCTGCTGTATTACTGCAACAACCAGTGTACTGCAGCTGCTGTATTACTGCAACAACCAGTGTACTGCAGCTGCTGTATTACTGCAACAACCAGTGTACTGCAGCTGCTGTATTCCTGCTACAACCAGTGTACTGCAGCTGCTGTATTCCTGCTACAACCAGTGTACTACAGCTGCTGTACTGCTGCTACAATCAGTGTACTGCTGCCACCACTGGTGGAGCTGTAGCTGCACAGTGCTGCCAGCCCAGGGGAGTCAGGCAGTGAATGTTCTTTTAGCAGGCCCATTAATCATTTCTAAAGCCAGACAGGCAATATGAGAGATATTTATTGCTTGATTGTAGTGCTTGTACAGGGAGCTGGAATTAATGTTGATGCCCCAGTATTAATGCTTGTGGAAGCTTTGGTCCTGAGAGACCATTATGGGCCAATGCTTTGGTAGGACAGTTATTAGGTGTATGATTCTTTTTCTAGCGTCTAGAGGATGTGCCACTGGGCCCTAGTCATTCGAGTCTCTTGGATAAAGATTTCAGCGTCTGTGTAGAAACCTAATTTCACATCACACGAAGCAAACATTTGTGCAAAACTTACAAAAAGTGCAAGGAAATCATCATGTATGCTATGGGATTCTTGCCTTGTCGTCTGTTTTTAAAATAATTTCTTCCGAAAAATGACGTGGATCTGTGTCATTTTTTTCTGTTTAAAAAATTTCTTCCGAAAAAAATCAGAGTTTCTTTATCGTCCATTCTAAAATAATACATTTTTAAATGTAATTTTTTTACACTAATCCGTTGTTAACACATGTAGAATTTACACATACAGCTGCATATTGTGACATTTACAAAACTTTAAATACAAATAGAATGGCACATTATAGTACTACATTGTATTAAGTACCATTGTTAAAGAAAACTAGACATACCACACAAATAGGCAATTGACTAAAATGTAAAAGATTACTGGAATACACACTCAGTAATCATTTACGTTATGTCATAGATTTATGTCTGTATCTTCTGTTTCAATGGTTCGTTCTTCAGCTTTAGTCCTGTCTCTGCATAGATCCCCATCACCACGATTGCAGTCTCTGCTCCATCAGGAGTGTCATCCTTGATACTTTGCTGTTTAACTGTGTCATCTAGTGCCATGTGCTGCTGTCCTGCCCACTACTGCATTGTCCATCAATCACTGTGCTACATGTTTGGGAAAGGCCTACTGCTATTTGTATTTATTGTTGCTCTTAGACAAAACCGTCAGTCTTTGTTATCTTCACTCATCCACTTGTTTATGTTTCACTCTCTCACTCAGTGTGTGTTTGTGTTGTCACCATCTGGATGTGCTTTCTCATCTTTCCTGTTTTCTTTCTATCTGTTGTTGTCATCAGGATGACAGTTTCACTGTTCTTCCTATTATCCTATTATGACCACAATCATGTGTTGATGATTCTGTCGAACATTTTTTAGAATGAATCCCCATGCTCAGTGAGTCCACTACAGGTTTTCTCCATTTCCCTGCACAGGATCTTTTACTTCCCCTGGATACTCAGTGGATAGACAGCAGATAGAAGTGATAACAGCTTTTAGTGTCTCTCCCAAAAAACACAGGCAATGAAATAGCCCTGAGCCACTGCCTGGCTGCAATGTAGCTTTACCTAGACACCTGTCCTTTCGATGGGTACTGTCTGTTTTGGACAGGTAGACATCACAGTGGATTGCTATTATATTCTTGCATGGATTTCAACTGCTTGATAGATTACAGTTTACAAACTGGTAGTTTATTTACATATTGTCCATATTCAAACCAAACATACAATGACATGTCTGTAGAAAGTAAAAATTCCAAGTATTATTATATAATGGACAATTCCTTTACTTGCTATGTTATACATACCATAAAACATAATAGTATTGTATCTGTTTGATCAGTGTTTTCAATACACTTACACAGTAGAGGCAAATCAGAATTAGGTTGCACACATAGCTTAGATTGATGTACATACTAGCTTTTAAGTTTGTTATCTGGCTGCAAAAGTATTTAAATGCTTGGCAATGATTGATGTCGTGAGTGTATTCCATTCATGTATGTACAGTTTGAGGGGAAATGAATATTTATGGCATTCTTTGTTGAATGAAGCTGGTTGATGTATGCTAGATAGTGCTGGTCTCTGAGTAGTGCTCCACTGGGTTTGTGGCGATCAGATGTATTCTTTCAATGTAGAACTCCTGATGAAATGATGTCTCACTTAGTTGCAGTTAGCACTAGTGGAAATATCAGTTGCTTATGGCAGTGACAGTGCAAATGGGTGGTAGTGTCATTCACATTTGTTTCAGTAGTGTTCAGAATACAAAATAAATATACTGTACATTTAATACCACCTTATTCACCCAAGTGCTAAAAGGACAAATGTAGTTTACAAATTAGTTTATGACTAAAAATCACAAAAACATAAAAAAAACAAGTATATATTCCATAAAAAAAGGCATATTAAAACATATATCGAAGATCTATAAATTGCAAAGTTTCTCTAAAATAAGCACATACAATACAATGTCAGATCTATGAAATATGCAGTAAATAAATTGTTTTAATGTAATTTACTAAAACTTCTAAAGTGCCTTGTGAAACAAATACGTCTTTAACTATTTTAGTGCTACAGGCTTACAGCCCTCAAATGCTGTCCTAAAATGTTGTGTTAACTGAATACTGCATTCCCAGGGGCTTGACATATACATCTAGTGCATCATTTCAACTCAAGATTTCGGCTACAATGTATTTTATTAACAGGAACATCATACATATTCTGAAAGTTTAATACACAACAAGTAATGTAGTTAGGATATATTTAATTTTATAATTGTAAACCTAACAAATTAGCATACTGACCAAATATTATAGCTGCTGATAGCTGCAGGTTTGCCTTTATCTGTAATGTTTACAAACTCTATTATAAGTATTATCGCTGATGTCACTTATAATTGTCACTGGCTATATCTTATAAAATACATCACCAATATTTAAAAAACAATTCATGTAAACAAATTGCTACTTGGTAGATAGTCATCAATAACAAGTAATGTCGTCTGCTATTATTGTGGTTGAATATTTTGCAGTCACTTACATAAACATTAATAAGTCTCAAAAAATTCAACAGGGTGATAATCCATGATTAGCACTATTGCAATGCCAAGGCACCAGCCTTAAAGGCGATATAGAACACGTGCCTCCACATAGCAGATAATTGTGCATAACAATTATTTGAATAGCAGATAATTGTTTCTAAAAAAATTGTTATTTGAATAGCAGACATTGTCAATGCTGCAATTGTAGTCTCGCTTAACCGACTCTGTTGCTTGGCTGTGTAACTTCGCAGTGCTGGGTTATGATAACAAAAGTTGGTTTCATATCTACTCCATTGGATGCCAAGTGCTAAGTGGTCAGACAGAATGTTCAGTGGTATTTTTGGGTCTAAAATTAGTGAATTTGTCAATGTTTTCAAAGACCAGAAACACTGGCAACACCAGATGTTAAGGTTATGCGATTTGGGGCCTAAATATGTGTAATTTGGAAGAACATTTATATATTTACATAAAATTCTAGTAAATAGCCAGCCTTAGAAGACATTTTGCTGCAACAATCTCCTGTTTGCAGTGTTTCCCGTGGGTAAGATGGTGTGCGAGGTGGCACAGTGAGTTGAACAAGGGTGGAAGGCACGGTGTACTGCTCTGGAGGTCTGGGGCATGGCAACTGGAATGATTTAAAAAAATTACCTTCAAACTGGTGTGTTATGAAGTTTTTAACCTATTCTGTGGCATATATTGGGGAAAGAAATTTATTTGTAGCATTGCTTGCAAATAGTCAGTAGAGATACATGAAACATATTTTGGGTGAATTGGCTTAGTAAACCAGTGAAATGGCCCACCTCACTCATCATATAGCAGGGAAACTTTGGTTTGCATGAAACACAATAACTACCGTGAGCTGTGTCAAGTATAGTGAGGTGTGTTCATCTTGTGTGTTCTGCTGCAGGTGGTCGAGACAAGCGGGGCGGAGCCGTCCTGGTGTTCCCGGCCAACTCTGCTGCTGACCGTGTGAGGTACGAGGACCTCCGCAGCCTCGTCACCTACCTCGCCAGTGTGCCCAGGTCAGTGCATGTCCAATTGTTCCCCTCTTCCTGTGTCATTGAGTCCTTCTGTCTTCTGGTCTGCTGGTCAGTGTGTCCTCCAGTCCCGTGACATTGCGTCCTGTAGCTTTGAGTACTCATATTCTTGAGTTCCATATCCTCCAGTCCAGACTTTAAGTTGAGGATCCTTGAGGTCCCTTGTCCCCAAGTCCATGAGTCACTGTGTCATTGTGTCCTTGAGCCATCATGTCCCCGGTTTCCTGAGTCAACATATCCCCATGTCCTTGAGTCACTATGTCTATGTCATTTACCCACCATGTCCCAGAGTCCTCGTGTCACCATATCCCCATGTCGTTGAGTCACCTCATTCCTGTGTCCTTGAGTCGTAGCTTTATGCAGAGACCTGTCCAACCGTCATCTGGACAGATAAATCCCAATTAGGACAGGTTGAAATATCAGTGGACGGGTGGTGGATGAGTAAAAAAATAAGGAGAAAAAGGGTCTTCAATATTATTTTTATAGATATTGTCAGTTATGTCTAGAAAATGGGTGGCACACATGTGTTTGTAGTTTATTTCAGGTCATAATACACATCTCAGCAGGCTTGTATATATACATGTGTGTGTGTGTGTGCGTGTGTGCGTGCGTGCATGCGTGCATGCGTGCATGCATGCGTGTGTATACCCACATGCATATATGAGTCAACATGCATATATCATAATCAAAAAGAAATATTGTGACTGCCAATAAGTTTATCCTCTCTAAAGCTCTGCCTTGAGTCACCATGTCCCTGTGTCCTTCTGTCATCATGTCCCTGTGTCCTTCTGTCACCATGTCCCTGTGTCCTTCTGTCACCATGTCCCTATCTCTTTCTGTCACCATGTCCCTGTGTCCTTCTGTCACCATGTCCCTATCTCTTTCTGTCACCATATCCCTGTGTCCTTCTGTCACCATGTCCCTGTGTCCTTCTGTCACCATGTCCCTCTGTCCTTCTGTCACCATGTCCTTGTGTCCTTCTGTCACCATGTCCCTGTGTCCTTCTGTCACCATGTCCTTGTCTCCTTCTGTCACCATGTCCCTATGTCCTTCTGTCACCATGTCCATGTGTCCTTCTATCACCTTGTCCCTATGTCCTTCTCTCACCATGTCCTTGTCTCCTTCTGTCACCATGTCCCTGTGTCCTTCTGTCACCATGTCCCTATGTCCTTCTGTCACCATGTCCCTATCTCTTTCTGTCACCATATCCCTGTGTCCTTCTGTCACCATGTCCATGTGTCCTTCTATCACCATGTCCCTATGTCCTTCTCTCACCATGTCCCTATGTCCTTCTGTCACCATGTCCCTATCTCTTTCTGTCACCATATCCCTGTGTCCTTCTGTCACCATGTCCATGTGTCCTTCTATCACCTTGTCCCTATGTCCTTCTCTCACCATGTCCTTGTCTCCTTCTGTCACCATGTCCATGTGTCCTTCTGTCACCATATCCCTGTGTCCTTCTGTCACCATGTCCCTATGTCCTTCTGTCACCATGTCCATGTGTCCTTCTATCACCTTGTCCCTATGTCCTTCTCTCACCATGTCCTTGTCTCCTTCTGTCACCATGTCCCTGTGTCCTTCTGTCACCATGTCCCTATGTCCTTCTGTCACCTTGTCCCTATATCCTTCTGTCACCATGTCCACGTGTCCTAGATTTGACTGTGTCTTCCCTGTTCTACTTCTAGAGGTTCTGAGTCCTTGATTCTCTCTGATCGTGAGAAACAGAGCTTAAGTACCAAATAAGATAAGATTGTCATGAATATTCTGGTCTGCCTATTACTGCTGGCCCCATTGAACTTGCAATAAATTATATGTAAACACGCGATTAGATTCCAATCTTTGTAATTATGTTTCATTAATACCTATTTTGAGTGGTAACAAATGTGTAGGTTTATGTGATATGATTTCACAGTAAAACTATCACAATGTATTATACAGTCAAACTAGTGTTTCTGTTTTTGTATTATATGCAGTGCCCTAGCCTAAGCCAGGCAATCATAACCGCTACACAAACATTTATGACAAACACACACATACACACACGCACACACACACACACACACACACACACACACACACACACACACACACACACAACACACACACACACACACACACACACACACACACACACACACACACACACACACACACACACACACACACACACACACACACACACACACACATACACACACACACATTAACAGTAAAAAAAATTAATGTCAAGTTATCATTGTTACTATTAATAACAATATTATATATACATATATATATATATATATATATATATATATATATATATATATATATATATATATATATATATATATATATATAATATATATATTATATATATATATATATATATATATATATATATATTATATAAACATTGTATATTAATAGTAACATTGACAATACAGTCAAGTGCTAGAAGCACGCCTCTTGGAGTATTAACAAGTTCAGGCTTCGAAGAACACCTGAGGTGGTTAGCTGAACCCACCCATTTGGTGGAGTAGATGCCCCCAAAGAGGGGGGATGGATCTTTGATCCATGATACCCTCAAGGGGTGATAGTGGTGGCTGGATGCTAGTGGTAGTAATAGTCAGTGTTATTTTGTAGTCACTGCTGCTGTAAATTGACAGAAATTATGAATAAAGTCATATGCATAAATCTGTGTATGTTTAGAAAATGTATAATCAAATTAATAAAAAAAAAGATCATCAAATGATTAATTAGTCATTAATAATAATATCTTATTAAAATACACATACAAATTGCACAATTATGTCTGGTGCATTGCTAACATAATTATTCAGCCTGTTAGTATGTTTATTTTCAATCACAATATGTAATTAGTTATAGTAAAAAACATGAAGTTGCATATTTACATTGCACCC
This sequence comes from Ridgeia piscesae, assembly GCA_025642075.2. NCBI lineage: Eukaryota > Metazoa > Annelida > Polychaeta > Sabellida > Siboglinidae > Ridgeia > Ridgeia piscesae. Next base: position 663,226 of record JAODUO010000107.1, on the reverse strand, counting down.
GATTCTCCTTATTGTGAAATGTTAAGATGGTATCAATTATTTCAAAAGTGGCTGAGCCATATTTATCCAAAAATTCAGAAGAGCAGGGTCATGTAAGACAAGGCTTGTCAACCGCCCCAGTGCCCAGAATGGACCATGACATGCTGAAGTAATCTCCGCAGGCAATGGCCCGAATGTATTCATCGTATCAGTCTCTTTGCAGAACAGCATGAAAAACTAAATTCTCCCTCAGCCATCCATCATCCTTGTTTGTGCCCATCGACCGATATCCTGCGGGAAGTCGGCCTCCAGTAGTATCATAAGTGTAGGCATGCTGTCAATTGCCAAAACATATGTCATAACTGCCCAAATTGTTTCTACAATTGCCAACAGACCCTGTGTGTTACTGTAAGCCATTCGTGTGCATAAATCTTTGAAATTCTGATTTCATTCCCAAAAAAGAAAAATTCACATAAACAGAAAATTGATGTTGGTTAATATTTCATGCGTGACACACAGCGATGAGTCGTGAATTGAATGCATCTGATCATTCATTACGTGATGTGGCTTAACGTGGCATGGGAAGTTACAGTAATAACCGTGCAAGGTTCTGCCTTACTTCCACTAATGAGTGCCTCCTTATGAAATATTCACATCTGCAAATGTTTTTTTTCTAAAATGTAAAAACGGAATTGTGTAACTTAAGAGAATAATGGCTGCGGCGCCATTGTACAAGTGACATTTGGCAACAACAAAGCGGAGTGGCACGTCTAGGAGAAACGCTGGACGATATGAACACAAACACTAGAAGTCTGTTTTCTGCCGTTTATGTGTGCAGTATATGCAATGTTGCTGTATTGAGGTAGATCCGCTTCGAGTAAACTTTCAAAAGAGTCGCACAATTGAGTGGTTTGCTGTTCATTTCCCCTGAATGAAATGGAAGTAAATGGTGGCGTGTCTGTCGATTGTGTCTGCCAACTCTGACACAAGCATGAATGCAGTATATAATTATATACGGTGAAGCAATTATAGTTGAACAGTCAAGTTTACTGATGACCAGACATTTCTATGGTGGGTTACCTGGGGATGTGGTGAATGGTGACACAATGCAACTGTTAATGTGACACATTATTTATCTATACATAGTACTATGCCTGTTTTGGAGCATTATTCAGGTCTGAACAATAACATTGGCCCGCTGCCTTTTTTTAAACTGCCAGGCCAGTTTGAGCCACTAGTTTTCATATTTTATTGGCCCGATTGACCACTGGTTTCAATAAGTTTGACCAATGTCATCGCCACTGTCCTTACCCATCAGAACACACAGATACAACAACAAAATCAGGCATTTGTTTGTAATCTGCTAACTTACCATTAAGAGTGTTGTTTCCTCTGTGTGATGTATGTACGATTTTTAGTTTGTCTTTACACATGTTTATATAATGAACACAATTTTTTCCAAGACATTGCCGTTAAATTTGGATATGGCCATGTCATTTCCAAAATCGGTATTATGTACATTTATACATGAAATCCGGGTTAATCTTAATACATTGGCTTATTTACATACTTACTTAACTAAACATGTAACATATTATTGATGTGACGCATCTATTTGCACGTGAACACACAACACTGGCTGACTCCCTGACAGTGCATAAGCCGCTGAGACACAAACACCTCGGCTCCTCTTTCAGACACATCAGCTGTCTCTTTCATTCACATACAAACTGTCATAAACACACTGAATCTGCTAGTTCAACATCGCTGTATCTGTCTGAAGGATGCTGTCGTCTGCATGTTTTGTCCACTGATGTGGTTTGGAATAAAGGATGTCTAGACACATTCTAGTGGTTGAGACTTGAGGCACAAGACAAGACATACATGTAGCAGTAATGTGTTTATACTTGCTTTGTAGGGTTTTCATTAAGTAATTACTCATCTGTGTGTAACCAGCCTGTCATATAAAGTCATGTTTCAGAGTATATTCTAGCTGCCAGCATTTACACAAACTATAGAGCATTTGTAATTATTTAATGAGAATATTGTTTTATCATAGCTGTAATTGTAAACATATTGCATTTAGTAAGTATTAAAACCTATGGCAGTGCAATATGTCACATTATTATGATTCTTTTGTGACTGAATGATTGATCACTGGAATAGCTCATCAGAATATTATGTAGCAGCCAAAAGTATGAAGTAATTTAAGATGCAGCTTGACACACAAAGCGCTGTAATAGACCAGGCCAAGCCTATTGTAATGCACAAAAGACTTGAGTACACTTGCTAGCTACACTCCCCTTGTGTAATCTCTTTGTTTCCCACAAATTGTTCACTGATTTTCCTTGTGTCTAAGCAGTTATGACTACCGCGTCATAAGAAGGGTTGCTCTGCCTGTATGGTCTGTTATCAGAAGCAGACATTCTTAAGGCATTGTTCATTACACTGGCCATTCAGATAAGACGGTATCAGCAATGGCCTTTCACTGGCATTGTTGTGTGTAATGTTGATCAGATTCAATTAAAAGTAAATATGCTATGCCACATGTTGCCACTGTCGGCTTGTTTGACTTGTCCCCATCTGAACCATGGCCAAAATAGTCGCTAACTCACAGGCCTTTTGCAGGATCACATTTGTACCACTCAGTCCAAACTGCTGATACACATCTTCATGTACACATCCAGTCCAAATGTGCAGGGTTAAAGTTTACTGTTTTGGCTCCTCAAGTTTCCAATACCTGTATATAACATTTTTTACCTGTCCAAGGTGAACTTTGCCCATACCAGTAACAGGTGCACAGGTCCTAATTAAAGGTACACCAACTCCCCAGACTTGGGAATGTCTCATTTTAACATTTGATCAAATAGGTCATTCCAGACACATGAGTTTGATAAAAGGAGTCTGTCAATCTGCATACCTGTGTTTATTTTATGTGTGGACAGTGTGGTTTTACCGGGTTGACCGGTGGTGTATAAGGGGTCGTTCACGATTCTCAACAGTTATCTATTTGGGGAGATGGTGACAAATCCCACATGGGATGTGGTTCCATGTAAATGACATAACCGTAGTGATTGTAAATAAATATTTGTAAACATTACTATGATGGTTGCTAGTTTTATCTGCATGGCTCTGCTCGTCTGCTCGTCTCTGTCTCTGCCTGTCCTTCTCTCTCTCTCTCTCTCTCTTCTCTTCTCTTCTCTTTTCTTTTCTTTTCTCTCTCTGTCTCTCTCTCTGTCTCTGTCTCTGTCTCTGTCTCTGTCTCCTCTCTCTCTGCTCTGTCTCTGTCTCTGTCTCTGTCTCTGTCTCTGCTCTGTCTCTGTCTCTGTCTCTGCCTCTGCCTCTGCCTCTGCCTCTGCCTCTGCTCTGTCTCTGTCTCGTCCTCTGTCTGTCTGTCTGTCTGTCTGTCTGTCTGTCTGTCTGTCTCTCTCTCTCTCTCTCTCTCTATATCTCTTTTCTATATATATATATATATATATATATATATATATACTACATTAAAATAAATCTATATACGGAAGAATCAAAGTATGGAAGATACGCAACTCTTTAAAATACTGATTAAATGGGAAGGGATCTGATAATTAGTACAAACTGTACATTGAGGTAATTGTCAGCAATCATACAATACAATACAGTACAGTACAGTACAGCACAGCACAGCACAGCACAGCACAGCACAGCACAGCACAGCACAGCACAGCACAGCACAGCACAGCACTGCACTGCACTGCACTGCACAATACAATACAATACAATACAATACAATACAATACAATACAAAATACAATAACACAGTGCTCAATAAAGAAAAAAGTTATAAAATAAATAAATAAAATAAATACATACTAAAACAGTTTCTAAATAATGATCATGATTTTTTTTAAATTGCCTGTTTGCTTAGTTGCCTGACATTCTAATTGTTGTGAATGCCCAACCAGGTCACAACACTTACAGACTACACCCGACCTACAGCAGTGCCTGACATTATAGTACCAGCAGACTAGGAAAAACACAGATAATACACTGTATGTGTGCATTCACCACATCAATTGGTCATTGCAAATGGTCTGTAACACAGTCAGTGAGAGAAATACATGTTTTTCATTATCCGCGGTTGAATGGTGCTGGACACACCAACAACAGTCTGTCTCCCAACCAACCGGTGCACATATTGTAAACATTGATGTACTTCTTAGTTTACCCCAGTGCAGTTTGACCTGTACAGTTTGACTTCACGTACAGTGGCATCTCATCATGATTAAGGTCACACTTTGGACTTGGCAAAGATGACCTTACTCGTAAGGTGACCTGTTTAGAGGGATTAATTCCCTACACTTTCCAGTAGTCGGAACACATTTGGGACTCTCTGAAGGTGACCTTAATTGTTAGGTGGTTATATGGAACTTTCATGTGATTTAATTATTACTATCAAACTGGGTCAGCTGTACAGAAACAAGATGTCACAATTTGGCCACAGGATAGTGTTTTATTCAGAGATTCGTGATAGATTAACAAGATGAGGAATCATTAAGATTAATCTTAATTTTTGTTCCCTAAAATGCGTTGTTAAAACACTAAGTATTCAGGCGTACATATCCGAATCAGTGATCTAGTGTACTTAATATATTTCAGGTATATTTTATGGCAGGCTTAAACGTTTGTGGCAAGTTGATGACACATATTTAAGATATTTGTTATAAACAAATTTTAATTGATTGATCAATTGATTCGTTCATTAATTGTTTCGTTGATTGATACAGTGCGTCCTGAATGTCCCTTCTCTGTTGACAGTGATGACGTCAAACAACTTGGATTCTCCATAGTCATTGACATGCGCGGGTCGACGTGGCACAATGTTAAGCCGATTCTCAAAGTTCTCCAGGTGAGATGCATTATACACGTCAGCGCCTTCCAAATCTATGCTACACTAAAACGCAACCCTACAAGTGAAACATATCCCGATTTACTAAACAGCAGTGCTAGCCTTGCAGCCCTGGATGCCGAGAAATCAATTTCACGGCATGACGTTTTGACGAGATTTACTCGCTGAACTTTGTCATCAAAGTGACTATGTGGAATGGTTTATGAATATATTGATGTGAACCATGGCTTGTGTGGTGTATGTTATATAGCGCCATGCAATGTTGCTTGTTGATTGGTGTGATGTTCATAATGTATTTTGTTGTTTGTTCAGGCATGAAATGGGATAATTTCAGAGCTGTGGTCTGGCACCTTTGAGAATATAGTATATATATATATATATATATATATATATATATATATATATATAGAGCATTCTGTCTAGTATAGTTGTTGTGTGAGTGATATTACATGTAGTATGGTTTTAGAAATTATGGAGGAAAGCATGGTTTGATAAAGAAACCCTTAAAAACATTCAAACCACTGCTAAGACAAAAGAATCCTTTTTAAAATGATATCTATTGGCATTCAAAAAATCAGCAGTGTCATTGTATGTTTGTTTATATCATGTTTGATGACACCAACTGTACTTTTTATTTTATTTTGTTTTTCTTTATTACTTTGTATTTCTTTGGTTCAATATATATTTTGACTTTCCAGATGCTGTGGTGGCAAGAAAATATTATGATACATCAGCCATAACAAAGTCATGATCAGTGTCATTATGAGTGTTATTGCCAGACTGTATTTGTTCGCAATGTCACGCAGAAGTGTCAAATCCTTTCAGAGATTGTTAGCCGGTAGACGAAGCTGTCAGTGCAATTACGGGATCTTTGTCAGCCACAGTCTGCAGTGACTGCTCACGATGACTGGCTTAATGTTATGACAGCGGGACTAGGTCACATGTGTGGGTTGCCGCTGGCCACCAGGTGTAGACACTGTCCAGTCTGATACTGAAAGCTGATGCCACCCAATTATATGATCTGAAACCCGGCTTAATGTTAACATCTGTTCACATTTTACCAGCCCAAAATGTCCTGGTTTATAGTTGATACACCACATTCCAAACATGCAGATGGACACATTAATATACACATACATAATAATGCATACATACACAACTGTGACACATGTCTAAACAAACCGTAGTGGACATAGAAGTAAAAGTGTGTGTTGTAATTTATACCACAAACAGTAGAACACCATCTGATGTGATTTCAACCCATCCAAACCCATCCAGCCATCTTTTGAGTGGGCTGAATACACTCGTTCGACAGACAGGTGGGCTCATCACCAGGTGAAGCTGTGGTTACCACCTGCATGCAGATATGGTTACGTCATTGTGGTTGTCACAAGACCTGTGTGTCACGCAGTGGATGCAAGCCGACAGGGCACCGATTGTTGATTGAGAAGACCAAGGTTTCAGATTTATTAATTACCATTTTGAAACTTGGCCAGCTTCATCTCCCCCCACCCCTCCATTTCCTGTGTGGGTTAGAAGTAAAACATTTTCTACAGGGAAATGGAAATATTGCTTGCTCATACAGCCAATGGTTTTGATCTACAAAAGCCTTATCCTCATTGTGGTCCCCCTTGTTTGTTCCCGGAGTTTTTATGGTGTGGTACATGGTTCTCACTATGGTCTTTGGCTGTTTGCAGGAGTGTTTGATATGGTACATGGTCCTTACTATGGTCCTCATCTGTTTGCAGGAATGTTTATGATATGGTACATGGTTCTCACTATGGTCCTTGGCTGTTTGCAGCAGTGTTTATGATATGGTACATGGTCCTCACTATGGTCCTCATCTGTTTGCAGGAGTGTTTATGATATGGTACATGGTCCTCACTATGGTCCCAATCTGTTTGCAGGAGTGTTTATGATATGGTACTTGGTCCTCACTATGATCGTCATCTGTTTGCAGGAGTGTTTGTTATGGTACATGGTCCTCACTATGGTCCTCATCTGTTTGCAGGAGTGTTTATGATATGGTACATGGTTCTCACTATGGTCCTCATCTGTTTGCAGGAGTGTTTATGATATGGTACATGGTTCTCACTATGGTCCTTGGCTGTTTGCAGGAGTGTTTTTGATATGGTACATGGTCCACACTATGGTCCTCATCTGTTTGCAGGAGTGTTTATGATATGGTACATGGTCCTCACTATGGTCCTCGTCATTTTGCAGGTGTGTTTATGATATGGCCCAATGTCCTCACAGTGGTCCTCATCTCTTTGCAGGAGTGTTTTCCCCACAAGGTCTATGCTGCCTACATCATCAAGCCAGAGAAATTCTGGGAGAAACAAAAGACAAGCCTCGGAAGTGCCAAGTACAAATTTGAGGTAGGTCCACCCCACTGTGGAATGGCCGTGTGGCCAGTCACAGGCCATAACAGGGATCTATATGTCATTCAGCCACAGACCATAACAGGGATCTACTTGTCATTCCACATTTAAAGAATCCAGGACAGTGAATATTGCATGAATGTTTTGAGCATTTTTCTATGACATAATGTTCACGGCGTTAGTGTTAAATGTACGATCACATTAGATGTTTCATTTAGTGGCAATAAATGCATACCAGCATTGTGGCTGTTTCTTCCCCTAAACATCAACGTGTGAACATTTTTATCACATGGTTGAAATTGAGGAGTATCTGGTTTTTGTGTGCATCTTATTTTCATGAATTTCCAAAATAAGGTTAGTTAACTAAACCACAGTTTGTGGGCTTTTCGTTTACCGCAATCAGATCCTTCTTTTACATTAACCACCCAGCTGAAACTGCTGATCTAAGCTCTATGTAGGTCACGGAAACATGTGCTGTCGCCATCTTGTGAAGTATGGTCACATTGCTTCTGATACCTATTTGTGAAAGCACTGTGCTACTTTTAGATATCAGGTGTTCGTTTTTCATAGAAAAATAACATTCCATTTGGCAGTATGATCGGTAAATGGTAGCCATTTTGTAAATTATAGCATGATTTTTGTCTTCACTCACGTTAGTGTTGTTTACAGAAGCAATTATAATTTGAAAACTTTCCATCAAAATTGGATAAATGTTTTACTAGGATAAAAGTAACACAAATTACTACATTATTTCACAGCATTACAGTGGTAGATTCTGGGATTTTTTAATCATGATGAAATTGCTAATTTATTTTGTCATCATAATTGTTGAAATTTGCTTCAAGATCTGAAACGACTGCAACACAGAAATTTAAATAGCACATGTTATTTACACAATCATTTCATGTGCAATGCAATTTAATATATTTTCATGCATCGGTTGTCAAGATTTCCAAGTTCTAATGCAAGCAACATGCAGCGTATCTCACAGATGGCTGCCATCTTAAAGTTGTCTGTCGACAGCAGGGTGTAAAATAAGAAGGCTGTTGACCCAGTAAAGAGTTTACTAAAGTTTTGTGTGCTTTCAAAACTGAAAGAAAATCTATCATTATATATTTTCCACACAGCCCAGGAAGCCCCGTGTAAAGGGAGCCTAGGGAAAATCTTGTGGGTTCACCTTATATATCACGGGTTTTGGGTCTAAAAGCAACAGCACCACACCTGTTCATGGTGGCTCCACCAAGAATGCTCCTTGTTTTTTGTTGGGTCCATAACTAACGAGGTATGTCAGAAATAATGAGGTACTCAGGAATTGGGTCATTCTCTGGAAAACTGTTCCAACACATGTGAGATGACATATGAACTTAACAACTGTGGAATGCTATTGAAGGGAAATTGACAAAAAAATTATATTGACAAGTGGATAGTGGATACGATTGGTACTTGTACTGTAACGTGAACACAACATTAACATGGTTTGATGCATTCCTGGAGATGTCCCCATGTTTGTTTACAGACGGTGATGATCTCAGTGGAGCACCTGGGTAGACTAATCACCCCTTCTCAGCTGACTGATGATCTCCACGGGACGCTACCCTACGACAACCAGGAGTGGGTTGAGATCAGAATGGTAAGGGGGTAAACTGGGGTTGGACAGTGATGTTTCTGTAGTGACAATCTGCTGCTTTTTATGCACAGCACAAACACTGCAACACAGTGTTATTTCAAAGTATAAGTTTGGAACTGTTGCCACCCTTGTGGATGTAGGTAGAGCAAAGTTAGTCTAATCCTCAACCTACCTATTATCTAGTTCTATTTGCATGTATGATTTATACAATTACAGAAATAAAGTATGTCTATTTACTTAACCAATATAGCAGTGTTTTATAGGCCTGTGATGAACGGGCAGTTTCTTTTAAGACCAATTCAGATTCAGACATTTATTTTGAGTGTTTAACTTTAAAGTAGTACATTTTTACTCTGCCCAAGAGTTCAGTGATATGTGCCACAAATTGGCTTGAAAAAAGAAATTAAACTGGAAACTAGACACATTGCTTTGTACTTTTCAGAACTGATAAGATGTTAGCAAGACAATTTTCTGAATGTGTAATGTCAAATGTCTTCTCACACTGTGCTAAACCTTTACTTTTTGCCGACTACCTGACCAGTGTGAGTGTTATTATCATATTTAAAAATATTTGTGAGCTTTTTCATACAGCAAATAGTGGATATTTGTGTACAAATAGTTTTGCTTTCTGGAGAAGTCACGATGGCGTTTGACTGAACCAGTCTACCAGGGAGTAAAATACAACACACCCTGAGCTGATTTAACACCTGGATACTGTGTTACATAAATACTTACCTTAACCGTTTTATTTACCTTTTCGCTTATTTTCCTTCCAGCTCCTTGAGGACTTCACAGCGAAGTCCCACAACCTGCTGGAGCGTCTCAACGAGCTCCGGTCGCTGATGATGTCCTCCGACCTGCCAGATGATGTCTCGTCGGCAAAACTGATGATCGAGGAGAACAATGACATACAACAAAAGGTGTCGCAAGCCCCGGTGGAGATGCTCGAGACGAAGGGACGAACCATCCTGGACCGGATCCATGGCAGCTGTTCCCGGCAGTCCAGCAGACAGGCCGGTCAGTGGCAGGGGGTGTATGGCTGACAGGCTGGTCAGTGGCAGGGGGTGTATGGCTGACAGGCCAGTCAGTGGCAGGGGGTGTATGGCTGACAGACCTGTCAGTGGCGGGCTTGTACGGCTGACAGGCTGGTCAGTGGCGAGGGTGTATGGCTGACAGGCCCGTCAGTGGCAGGGGGTGTATTGCTGACAGGCCTGTCAGTGGCGGGGGTGTACGGCTGATAGGCCGGTCAGTGGCTGGGGGTGTATGGCTGACAGGCCAGTCAGTGGCAGGGGGTGTATGGCTGACAGGCCGGTCAGTGGCAGGGGGTGTATGGCTGACAGGCCAGTCAGTGGCTGGGGGTGTCTGGCTGACAGGCTGGTCAGTGGCAGGCGGTGTATGGCTGATAGGCCGGTCAGTGGCAGGGGGTGTACGGCTGACAGGCCGGTCAGTGGCTGGGGGTGTTCAGCTGATAGGAAGTCATAACTGTCACGGAGATGTGCAGATGTTCAGGCGTCTGTAGTGACACTGACTTTCCGTTTAATAAAAGACAAATTCCGTTTCAATACGATTCAAAATTCTGTTTCAAAATAAGGTAAAGTTTGTTTCAGTTTGTGTGTTTTCTGTTAAAAAAGCAAACTACTTTTCAAACGGCGTGTCTCCCGTTACAAAATAAAGCAAAGTCCATTTCAAATGGTGAATCTTCTGTGTAAGAAAGGCATATTCCTTTTAAAATGACATGTTTTCCATTTCAAAAATGACATTCCGTTGTAGCTTATGTTTCAAACAGTCCTTAATTGAGCATAAATCTGTTGATTTGATTAAAATAATGTTGCTGTTCAAATACGTAAATCAGTGTCCCTACATCTGACTGTACTCGAGCCAGTTCACCTCAAGCTTTCAGGGTTTTATCAACAAACCATCAGATGAAAAGTAGCCTCATTACTGATTTCAAAATTTGGCCAGGCACTGAGTTGTTAAACAACCATATTGTCATGATGAGTTAGTTAACATCATACACAACGTTATTTCTATGACTTTCAGGCAGTTCAATGTGCGGTAACGCTGACTTCCAGAAGGCAGCACCACAGATCAGCCAGCTGCTCGAAATGTTACGGTCGTCACGGCAACAGCTGATGCAGCTGTGGCACGCACGGAAGTCAAAACTAGAGCAATGCTTTCAGCTGCGAATATTTGAAGCTGACGTAGAAAAGGTGTGTTCTCGGAAGTATCCTCGGACTATCATTTGCTACGAGGATGTTTGTTTAGTTCCGTTGTTTATTTCCAAATGAAAGTATAAGCACAACATAATGATCATAAATGTCAATGATTACAATGGAAAGTGAAAGTGCATTGGCTTATGTCTTGCTTTCCACAATATCTGTAGAGCAAAATGTGTGTGCATAATATTAATAGTAAACATCAATTTGTAATATACCGTTATTAATTAAATATATGCATAGTGAAACTGAAACTCATTGATACATTCACATGTTAAGATATTTTCAGTTTTACAACAACAGCAACTTAAGTAAAATTAATATTAATTTAATTATTTATATTGTTTATTCCTATGTAGTATGACATACTCAATGGCACCAGTGTTTTAAAGTACCTCTTCCTGGCTACTTGATCAAATATTAATCAATCTGATGCCGTTATTTCATCTAGATTATTTTCAAAGCCATCCACAAAGGGCAACACTAGTACGCATGCAGTGACAGTTATTTTTATGTGTTTTTAGATAACTTAAGATATGTTGTTAATATGTTACTTTATCTCAACTGCCTGTATGAACCTTTTTATTTTTTGCTGTGCAGTTAGTTGAAGACGTGAACCACCAGAGGGAGCTGTTTCTAGTCAACTACACGGAGATTGGCAACGGTCACGGCGTGGCGGCCGAGCTACAAATGGAACATGAGCAGTTTGCAGCGGAATCCTTGGTGAGTGGACATGACGCACGTGGTGGTGTCGTGGTTAGACTGTCCAGACTGTGTATTCTTTGTGATTTGGAGATCATTACTGTTGGCCCTGTCTCAACTTGGGACGTAAGTAAACCACTGATAATCACCCTAATATTGATCACCCTCTGTGCCAGTGTAGAAAGGTTGGCCTGACGACAGTTTTCTGGAAAAGGTTGACTAGTTGAATGAGACATCACGATGTCATAATACTACAGCTATAATATGTACAGAGAAGTCAGTTAATAGACTGGTGCCGAGTGCTGGAAGCAACTAGGAAGTGGTCATGTCGTGGAAGTCTGTCCAACTAGAGATCATAGGCTTGCAACATGTGCAGACTCCCACACTGGATGGATTTACTGTGTTTTGCATTATAAATTTGCATTGACACTTGCACGGAATGAGAATGGTATTGTGCTGATTAACCAATGTAGAAACTCTCAACGTACCTAGCAGCTGAATACAAAAGACAAATTAGTTTTAACTGTACACCTAATCTGCTCTAGGAAATGTACAGAAATTGTATACGTTTGCTCTAGGAGATTGATGTTAATTGTGCATGTATGTGTGCTCAATGAGATGTACTGTTCTAGGAGATGTAAACTAATATATATATACACAAGCTATACACATTGTCTGCTGTAGGAGATGTACGATACCTGCATGCATTTTCTGCAATATATTTACACTAACTGTACACAATATATGTTCCAGGAGACGCTCACTAACTGTACACAATGTAGGTGTATGTTCCAGGATATGTACACAAACTGTACACATTGTCTGTTCCAGGAGATGTACACTAACTGTACACATTGTCTGTTCCAGATGTTAACTAACTGTACACATTGTATGTTCCAGGAGATGTACACTAACTGTACATATTGTATGTTTCAAGAGATGTACAGTAACTCTACACATTGTCTGTTCCAGATGTTGACTAACTGTACACATTGTATGTTCCAGGAGTTGTATATTAACTGTACACAATGTATGCTCCAGGAGATATACATTAACTGTACACATTGTCTGTTCCAGGAAATATACACTAACTATACACATTGTCTGTTCTATGAGATGTACACTAACTGTACACATTGTCTGTTTCAGGAGATGTACACTAACTGTACACATTGTCTGTTCCAGGAAATATACACTAACTATACACATTGTCTGTTCCATGAGATGTACACTAACTGTACACATTGTCTGTTTCAGGAGATGTACACTAACTGTACACATTGTTTGTTTCAGGAGATGTACACTAATTGTACACATTGTCGGTTTCAGGAGATGTACACCAACTGTACACATTGTCTGTTTCAGGAGATGTACACTAACTGTACACATTGTCTGTTTCAGGAGATGTTCACTAACTGTACACATTGTCTGTTTTAGGAGATGTACACTAACTGTACACATTGTCTGTTTCAGGAGATGTACACCAACATTAGTCAGGTGATGAGTGTGGCCCATCGACTCTGTGATGCCGGCCACTATGCGGCGCCAGCGATCAGACTCGAGGCGAGTAGACTCGACAAGAACTGGCGCACATTTGCGACGGCACTTGAAGACCGCAGCAGTGTGCTACGGCTGTCTGTGATCTTCCACAAGAAGGCAGAGGAGGTAGGTGTCAGAGGGTACTTGTGTCATGTGACAAATCCAGGCATAGTTTCCAATTTATATCACATGGGATGAGACAGTATTCGTTAGTATTTGTTTTCATCCTGCTGACTGAAGTCAGAGGTTTGTAAATTGAATTTGAGAATATGTAACAGTCTGTAACTTGTGTAAGTAACTAAGCAGATTTGAGTAAAATTTAAAACAAACTTCTGAGCTAACTTGTTACATGTTTACACAAATTGACAGCACAGAACAGAACCTATATTTTGCTTCTATCCAATAATACTTTACAATTCTTTAATACAATTTTAAACATTTTCAGTGTTGTATACTTTACTATAGGATACCGTAGGAGCGTCCTGAACGCAGGATTTTCTCAGTTCATCAATGACCTGATCTTCAGCTTCGAGATATAATATTAACACTTTCCCGTTCCAGTATTTAATGTTAATGTGGCTTACATTATGTAGGCATATGTATATGTGTACATGTAACAGTCACCTGTGAGTTAGGTGAAATGATAAACAAATGGTAGACACAGCAGTGTGTCATGGGATCATTCAGGCAACTTCACAGAGATACGTTGAGCTGAAGAAGAAGAAGAACACGTGTCATGTCGTACGTTCTGTGTTGACAGTACATGTGTGAGGTGCCGGAGTGGAAGACCCTGTGTGACAGTCTCCAGGTCCCTGACGAGGTGCCGTCCCTTGAGGACGCCATCCAGGCTCACCAGACACTCATAGAGAGGATCACACAGGCCTACACCCAGGTGACTGTCTCCACCTCACTGTTATATGTCTTCTTGGCATCACCCCAGATACTGCTGTATCATTTGTAATTCCTACAGTTCATCTAAAATGAATGTCTTGATATCAGTTATCAATGCAGTCATGTCCTGTTTATCCAGTCTTCACTAATCTGGTTGTTTCTGTCTGTGGGGGAACAATCTTGATATGTCCTGTTTATCCAGTCTTCACTAATCTGGTTGTTTCTGTCTGTGGGAACCATCTTGATATGTCTTGTTTATCCAGTCTTCACTAATCTGGTTGTTTCTGTCTGTGTGGGAACCATCTTGATATGTCTTGTTTATCCAGTCTTCACTAATCTGGTTGTTTCTGTCTGTGTGGGAACCATCTTGATATGTCCTGTTTATCCAGTCTTCACTAATCTGGTTGTTTCTGTCTGTGTGGGAACCATCTTGATATGTCCTGTTTATCCAGTCTTCACTAATCTGGTTGTTTCTGTCTGTGTGGGAACAATCTTGATATGTCCTGTTTATCCAGTCTTCATAATCTGGTTGTTTCTGTCTGTGTGGGAACATCTTGATATGTCCTGTTTATCCAGTCTTCACTAATCTGGTTGTTTCTGTCTGTGGGGGAACATCTTGATATGTTTGTTTATCCAGTCTTCACTAATCTGGTTGTTTCTGTCTGTGGGGGAACAATCTTGATATGTTTTGTTTATCCAGTCTTCACTAATCTGGTTGTTTCTGTCTGTGTGGGAACCATCTTGATATGTCCTGTTTATCCAGTCTTCACTAATCTGGTTGTTTCTGTCTGTGGGAACCATCTTGATATGTCTTGTTTATCCAGTCTTCACTAATCTGGTTGTTTCTGTCTGTGGGAACCATCTTGATATGTCTTGTTTATCCATCTTCACTAATCTGGTTGTTTCTGTCTTTTGGGAACCATCTTGATATGTCCTGTTTATCCAGTCTTCACTAATCTGGTTGTTTCTGTCTGTGGGAACCATCTTGATATGTCTTGTTTATCCAGTCTTCACTAATCTGGTTGTTTCTGTCTGTGTGGGAACCATCTTGATATGTCCTGTTTATCCAGTCTTCACTAATCTGGTTGTTTCTGTCTGTGTGGGAACCATCTTGATATGTCCTGTTTATCCAGTCTTCACTAATCTGGTTGTTTCTGTCTGTGTGGGAACCATCTTGATATGTCTTGTTTATCCAGTCTTCACTAATCTGGTTGTTTCTGTCTGTGTGGGAACCATCTTGATATGTCCTGTTTATCCAGTCTTCACTAATCTGGTTGTTTCTGTCTGTGTGGGAACCATCTTGATATGTCCTGTTTATCCAGTCTTCACTAATCTGGTTGTTTCTGTCTGTGGGGGAACCATCTTGATATGTCCTGTTTATCCAGTCTTCACTAATCTGGTTGTTTCTGTCTGTGGGGAACCATCTTGATATGTCTTGTTTATCCAGTCTTCACTAATCTGGTTGTTTCTGTCTGTGTGGGAACAATCTTGATATGTCTTGTTTATCCAGTCTTCACTAATCTGGTTGTTTCTGTCTGTGTGGGAACCATCTTGATATGTCCTGTTTATCCAGTCTTCACTAATCTGGTTGTTTCTGTCTGTGGGAACCATCTTGATATGTCTTGTTTATCCAGTCTTCACTAATCTGGTTGTTTCTGTCTGTGGGAACCATCTTGATATGTCTTGTTTATCCAGTCTTCACTAATCTGGTTGTTTCTGTCTGTGGGAACCATCTTGATATGTCTTGTTTATCCAGTCTTCACTAATCTGGTTGTTTCTGTCTGTGTGGGAACCATCTTGATATGTCCTGTTTATCCAGTCTTCACTAATCTGGTTGTTTCTGTCTGTGGGAACCATCTTGATATGTCTTGTTTATCCAGTCTTCACTAATCTGGTTGTTTCTGTCTGTGTGGGAACCATCTTGATATGTCCTGTTTATCCAGTCTTCACTAATCTGGTTGTTTCTGTCTGTGTGGGAACCATCTTGATATGTCCTGTTTATCCAGTCTTCACTAATCTGGTTGTTTCTGTCTGTGTGGGAACCATCTTGATATGTCTTGTTTATCCAGTCTTCACTAATCTGGTTGTTTCTGTCTGTGTGGGAACCATCTTGATATGTTCTGTTTATCCAGTCTTCACTAATCTGGTTGTTTCTGTCTGTGGGGAACCATCTTGATATGTTTTGTTTATCCAGTCTTCAATAATCTGGTTGTTTCTGTCTGTGGGGGAACCATCTTGATATGTCTTGTTTATCCAGTCTTCATAATCTGGTTGTCTTCTGTGCCTTTTGGAACCTGTTTACCATCTTGATATGTCTTGTTTATCCAGTCTTCACTAATCTGGTTGTTTCTGTCTGTGTGGGAACCATCTTGATATGTCCTGTTTATCCAGTCTTCACTAATCTGGTTGTTTCTGTCTGTGTGGGAACCATCTTGATATGTCCTGTTTATCCAGTCTTCACTAATCTGGTTGTTTCTGTCTGTGGGGGAACCATCTTGATATGTCTTGTTTATCCAGTCTTCACTAATCTGGTTGTTTCTGTCTGTGGGAACCATCTTGATATGTCTTGTTTATCCAGTCTTCACTAATCTGGTTGTTTCTGTCTGTGTGGGAACCATCTTGATATGTCCTGTTTATCCAGTCTTCACTAATCTGGTTGTTTCTGTCTGTGGGAACCATCTTGATATGTCTTGTTTATCCAGTCTTCACTAATCTGGTTGTTTCTGTCTGTGTGGGAACCATCTTGATATGTCCTGTTTATCCAGTCTTCACTAATCTGGTTGTTTCTGTCTGTGTGGGAACCATCTTGATATGTCCTGTTTATCCAGTCTTCACTAATCTGGTTGTTTCTGTCTGTGTGGGAACCATCTTGATATGTCCTGTTTATCCAGTCTTCACTAATCTGGTTGTTTCTGTCTGTGTGGGAACCATCTTGATATGTCCTGTTTATCCAGTCTTCACTAATCTGGTTGTTTCTGTCTGTGGGAACCATCTTGATATGTTTTGTTTATCTGACCAAAAAGCTTGGGAACCAAAGTGTGCAGATAAACAAGAGATGAATGTATAATAATTCAAATATAATAAAAAGTGTTTCAGAGTTTATGAACTTCATATGAAATATATCTTTTTTGAGTAATGTTAGCATGATTCAAATTTTAGGGTGATTCTTTCTGTACATTTACATATATATTTTGAATGTTAGTCATGTGTACAGTGGATTCTAAGCGTGTGCACTCATATTTAGTTTCAGTTTTTCAACAATGAAAATGACTACCTGGTAGTATACCACCGGTGAGAATTTGACTTGTTCAAAGCAACACCCACGGACAGCTACAGTCACGGGAATTATTTTTAGGATAGCTCACCTGGGAAATGCTAATTATATATTTTGTATGACAAACTAACACTTATGTTGTGTCTTCAGCTGTGCGCTCACGGCAAGACACTGTTGGATGCGCTGCAGACGCCTGTCTCGTCCGGCAGTAACAACTCGATTACAGCGAAGGCTGACTACTCGAACGGAGCCACGCATGTCCTTGATGTCGTACATGAGGTGAGGTCGCGTTGAGACGTGTTGTGGCCAATATAACTCAACTATTCCACAATCTGCAGGATTCACCCTAATGTTCAAGTGCTTGAGTCTTTCTTGAGTGTTTGACTTTGTGTTCAAGTGTTTGAGTCTGTGTTGAGGCGTTTGACTTTGTGTTCAAGTGGTTGAGTCTGTGTCGAGGTGTTTGACTTTGTGTTCAAGTGTTTGAGTCTGTGTTGAGGAGTTTGACTTTGTGTTCAAGTGTTTGAGTCTGTGTTGAGGCGTTTGACTTTGTGTTCAAGTGGTTGAGTCTGTGTCGAGGTGTTTGACTTTGTGTTCAAGTGTTTGAGTCTGTGTTGAGGCGTTTGACTTTGTGTTCAAGTGTTTGAGTCTGTGTCGAGGTGTTTGACTTTGTGTTCAAGTGGTTGAGTCTGTGTCGAGGTGTTTGACTTTGTGTTCAAATGTTTGAGTCTGTGTCGAGGTGTTTGACTTTGTGTTCAAGTGTTTGAGTCTGTGTTGAGGCGTTTGACTTTGTGTTCAAGTGTTTGAGTCTGTGTCGATGTGTTTGACTTTGTGTTCAAGTGTTTGAATCTGTGTTGAGGTGTTTGAGTCTATGTCAAGGTATTAGTGTTGCTGTGTTCACATTGATTTCTTTGTGTTTGTATGGAGGTGTTTACATTGATGTGTTTGTGTTGATGTCTTTGTGTCAAGGTTATATTGAGGTGTTTGCATTCAGCTGTTTGCATTGAGGTGTTTGTGTTGATGTGTTTTTAGTGATGTATTTATGTTGAAGTGATGTGTCAGGTGTTTCTATTGAGGTGTTTGTGTTGAGGTGTTTGGATTGAGCTGTTTCTATTGAGGTGTTTGTGTTGATGTGTTTGCATTCAGTTGTTTGTGTTGAAATTTTTGTGTTGATGTGTTTGTGTCAGGTGTTTGTGTTGATGTTGATGTGTTTGTTTCGTGCCAGGTGTTTGCCCACCACCGTGACCTGGAGCAACTGTGGCACACGGGCAAAGTGCGACTTCACCAGAGACTCAGTCTACGACTCTTCCAACAGGACATGAAACAGGTCAGTGTTTGCCTCCCCGCCAGATAACTCATGAAACAGGTCAGTGTTTGCCTCCCCTGCCAGATAACTCATGAAACAGGTCAGTGTTTGCCTCCCCGCCAGATAACTCATGAAACAGGTCAGTGTTTGCCTCCCCGCCAGATAACTCATGAGACAGGTCAGTGTTTGCCTCCCCGCCAGATAACTCATGAAACAGGTCAGTGTTTGCCTCTCCGCCAGATAACTCATGAAATAGGTCAGTGTTTGCCTCCCCGCCAGATAACTCATGAAATAGGTCAGTGTTTGCCTCCCCGCCAGATAACTCATGAAACAGGTCAGTGTTTGCCTCCCCGCCAGATAACTCATGAAATAGGTCAGTGTTTGCCTCCCCGCCAGATAACTCATGAAACAGGTCAGTGTTTGCCTCCCCTTCAGATAACTCATGAAACAGGTCAGTGTTTGCCTCCCCGCCAGATAACTCAGGAAACAGATCAGTGTTTGCCTCCCCGCCAGATAACTCATGAAACAGGTCAGTGTTTGCCACCCCGCCAGATAACTCATGAAACAGGTCAGTGTTTGCCTCCCCGCCAGATAACTCATGAAACAGGTCAGTGTTTGCCTCCCCGCCAGATAACTCATGAAACAGGTCAGTGTTTGCCTCCCCGCCAGATAACTCATGAAACAGGTCAGTGTTTGCCTCCCCGCCAGATAACTCATGAAACAGGTCAGTGTTTGCCTCCCCGCCAGATAACTCATGAAACAGGTCAGTGTTTGCCTCCCCGCCAGATAACTCATGAAACAGGTCAGTGTTTGCCTCCCCGCCAGATAACTCATGAGACAGGTCTGTGTTTGCCTCCCCGCCAGATAACTCATGAGACAGGTCAGTGTTTGCCTCCCCGCCAGATAACTCATGAGACAGGTCAGTGTTTGCCTCCCCGCCAGATAACTCATGAGACAGGTCAGTGTTTGCCTCCCCGCCAGATAACTCATGAGACAGGTCAGTGTTTGCCTCCCCGCCAGATAACTCATGAGACAGGTCAGTGTTTGCCTCCCCGCCAGATAACTCATGAGACAGGTCAGTGTTTGCCACCCCGCCAGATAACTCATGAAACAGGTCAGTGTTTGCCTCCCCACCAGATAACTCATGAAACAGGTCAGTGTTTGCCTCCCCGCCAGATAACTCATGAAACAGGTCAGTGTTTGCCTCCCCGCCAGATAACTCATGAGACAGGTCAGTGTTTGCCTCCCCGCCAGATAACTCATGAAATAGGTCAGTGTTTGCCTCCCCGCCAGATAACTCATGAAACAGGTCAGTGTTTGCCTCCCCTTCAGATAACTCATGAAACAGGTCAGTGTTTGCCTCCCCGCCAGATAACTCAGGAAACAGATCAGTGTTTGCCTCCCCGCCAGATAACTCATGAAACAGGTCAGTGTTTGCCACCCCGCCAGATAACTCATGAAACAGGTCAGTGTTTGCCTCCCCGCCAGATAACTCATGAAACAGGTCAGTGTTTGCCTCCCCGCCAGATAACTCATGAAACAGGTCAGTGTTTGCCTCCCCACCAGATAACTCATGAAACAGGTCAGTGTTTGCCTCCCCGCCAGATAACTCATGATACAGGTCAGTGTTTGCCTCCCCGCCAGATAACTCATGAAACAGGTCAGTGTTTGCCTCCCCGCCAGATAACTCATGAAACAGGTCAGTGTTTGCCTCCCCGCCAGATAACTCATGAGACAGGTCAGTGTTTGCCTCCCCGCCAGATAACTCATGAGACAGGTCAGTGTTTGCCTCCCCGCCAGATAACTCATGAGACAGGTCAGTGTTTGCCACCCCGCCAGATAACTCATGAGACAGGTCAGTGTTTGCCTCCCCGCCAGATAACTCATGAGACAGGTCAGTGTTTGCCTCCCCGCCAGATAACTCATGAGACAGGTCAGTGTTTGCCTCCCCGCCAGATAACTCATGAGACAGGTCAGTGTTTGCCACCCCGCCAGATAACTCATGAAACAGGTCAGTGTTTGCCTCCCCACCAGATAACTCATGAAACAGGTCAGTGTTTGCCTCCCCGCCAGATAACTCATGAAACAGGTCAGTGTTTGCCTCCCCGCCAGATAACTCATGAGACAGGTCAGTGTTTGCCTCCCCGCCAGATAACTCATGAGACAGGTCAGTGTTTGCATCCCCGCCAGATAACTCATGAGACAGGTCAGTGTTTGCCTCCCCACCAGATAACTCATGAGACAGGTCTGTGTTTGCCTCCCCGCCAGATAACTCATGAAACAGGTCAGTGTTTGCCTCCCCGCCAGATAACTCATGAGACAGGTCAGTGTTTGCCTCCCCGCCAGATAACTCATGAAACAGGTCAGTGTTTGCCTCCCCACCAGATAACTCATGAGACAGGTCTGTGTTTGCCTCCCCGCCAGATAACTCATGAAACAGGTCAGTGTTTGCCTCCCCGCCAGATAACTCATGAAACAGGTCAGTATTTGCCTCCCCGCCAGATAACTCATGAGACAAGTCAGTGTTTGCCTCCCCGCCAGATAACTCATGAAACAGGTCAAATGATAGCCACAGGTGGTTAGTACAACAATGTGATAGCTCTTAGGCCAATTTCATCAGTACTCAAATAAATTATCACTGGATGAGAAAAAAATTTAAGATAAGTTTCTGTTGGTGGTATTAAACATTAAAAAATGATTAAGTGATGTACTCCAAAAGCTTACATAAAATGACTCTTGATTTACATTAATTTTGATAAGGTAAAATGTACACGTAAGTCAAGTTGAATGTGATGTAAAATTGTAAAAGAAGTAATGTACCTACACACTTTGCCTCCCCGCCAGACAGATGGTGAATGACCTCCTGTGCTTTGCCTCTCTGCCAGACTGTAGGTAAATAACCTATGTAGTCTGCCTTCCTACCAGATTGTAAATTAATAACCTCCACACTTTGCCTCTTTGCCAATCCATTGCTGCTGAACGACCTCCGTACTTTGCCTCCGTCCCAGAGGACATGAATAACCTCCGTACTTTGCCTCCATCCCAGAGAACATGAATAACATGCATACTTTGCCTCCCTGCCAGGTGCTGGAGTGGCTGGACAACCATGGCCAGGTGTTCCTGGACAAGCACACATCAATCGGGCGCTCACTGTCACGGTCGAAGACGCTGCAGAAGAACCACGAGCACTTTGAGCAGGTTGGACAGGTAGGCTGCCCTAACATCTGCTTCCTCGTCAAACCTAGCTGCGTCTGTCCTGTTCAGTCGACGCCCTGCCATTGTCTGGACCTAATGCTTCCTCTGGGGGGTGTAGGTTGCCCATCGACTCGTGACGTGTAAATACCCCCTTGTGTGGGCTGTCGACCCGGTGATGGTAGAACTAGTTATCAGTTTGGTCACCAGGTGATGATGTTTGTGTCTTTGGTCACTAGGTGTCAGTGCTGTTTTGTCCTACTACCCAGTGCTATTTTATGCAGTGTTTTCATTAGACTACTGTCATGTTCTATTGGGAGTTTAACGAGATGTGTAGTTCCCCAGCAGACCACCAGGAGGTAGCATACCAGGTTCCCAATAAGACTGTAGGTGGCAGCACTTCTGTTATTAAAATTTAACTGGATATTTTATGATGCTGGAGATAATAAAATATTCACTAAGATTCTGCAGATGTTCAGCCCTGCCAGCATGTGAATAAATACATGTTTTGAAAGGGTCAACATGTGTGAGTTTTACAAGTAACCCTGTAGCAGAGTGAGCGAGACGCTAAAGTTGTGAGACTTACAAGCTTTGTTTAGATCACATTTATTTGTTAAAGAAATGTTATGGTACACGAGGGTGCAACTCTTCTGTTAAATGACAAGATTGAAAACATAGATCGTGCACGTTATCATGCAAAATTCATAAATCATGGAATATTGTGAAACACATTTTGTATGAAAAAGATTTCTAAAGTAACGTCTACCGGTACTTATAGCTAGCTTTGCAGTTAACGGTATTGTACATATTTAATGTTTATGATTACCTGTTTATTGACAACAAATCAAACAATGATTGAAACAAAAAGGGCAAAACATAATTGCATTCTAACAATGGTTTATCTCAGTTTGAAAATTGTGAAGGATTTGACAGTTGTTAATCTTTGTATCAGATTTATAATACAATTCCTACTTTATGTACTTAACAAGAGCAAACATTACTGTATGTAAAGTGATGTATGTCATCATTTACAAGTCATTATTAAACTGTTTATCACAAAGTTCCACTTCAAGTGTATAGTTGTACAAACTTCATACAGTTGATTTGTAAAAATAAATTCTCCTACACTAGAGTTGAGATGTGCCAGTGATGTAGGCGGCTGTGCTCTCTGTTGCTTCAACAACTACCAGTACCTAGATTGTTTCTGCTTCCTACACATCGCTGCTGTCTTCCTGAAATATGACCATATCCGGCTAACCTTTAGCTGTTTGCTATCCTGGTTTACTTTAAGGTAAACATACTGAGTAACCTTTTTGTAGCATTGTTTACCTTTTTCATGCATATACCATTCTTGTCTTCCGACCACAGAGTGTCGTAGCTTTCTACAGGTCATTATTAAGCTATTCTTATTCACTGTAAAGAGACATGTGGGTTATGTCACCTGTGGTTAAGTAACTCGGGGGGGGGGATAGTGGCACTTATGGATCAGGGTTCTTCGGATGCACTTGACAGATGACTCAGTATGCGAGACACAGCTATGTGACTTTCACGTCGCTCCAGCTCCTGTGTGGGTTTGTTTTAGTTCACGTATGGGTGACAAAGACAGTTTTATGTAACATTACTCCACCACTGATAACTTAGTAAGTAAGTGTCAGATGTTTTCATGGAACTATTGAAAGGCAAACTGTTCATTCCAGTTTGTCATCAATATTCAACATCTACAGGAAGTATTCAGCTGTGCAGTAATTAATACATAAATAGTTTATATAATTCTACTTCTGCCTGTAATCCAATACCATAATGTGGATGGGTAAATATAGATCATAGAATTATCTTCAAAATACCACGATATTACCCAGGTGGTCCACCAACTAAATTGGATTACCCTGTACATGCGTTACCTAGTATCAATATTAGCATTTAGGTAAATGTGTAAACTGAGACAGACTTTACTGACACAAAACTGTTATTACGGGTAGGTGTATGGCAACATAGCTTTACAGTAAGAACCATCTTTTGGACGGGTAAACTTTATTTGAATGGGCGGGAGGAAATGTTAGAAGCAAAACCTTAAAAAAGACAAGATTTTATCATTTATACGCACACACAGCAACCATGGTGGTCTGCGTCACCACTCGACAATACACATGACACAAACTGTTACTGCTGTCATGAGACTCCATACTGTCCTATCTATCTGTCACCATCTTTCTCCAGGTGACATTTCTCCAGATCAAATGACATTGGTTTCTGTGCATTTATTCCAGGAATGATTGTGGCACTGTTAATTTGGCCATGCACACTTTCGGGTGGTCTCCAGGATTCACAGAGTCCAGAAAAAGGTGTATTGTGTCATGAGGGTTGAACTTTCACCCCTGTTGATATGTGCTATGGGACATAGCTTCATCTACGCGGTAGTCACCCATCCACCTGTCATTTAGATGGGTAAAGTCCATATTTGGGACATGTAAAAATGTTGTGTTCAACGGGTAAAAATTTGAGGAGCCCGTAAGCGCGGTTCATTTGTATATTGTAAAATATTTCGGACTGGACAAAGTTGGATCCTGCATAGTTCAACTCCATAGGTGGTTCCACTGTAGCCACTTATTTCTCTGCTGTACAGAGTAGCCACACCAGTACATAGCCAGACTTGTGTGAACTGCTGAAGATCATATATCATGTGGGTGACGGAAGGACAATCTTCAATAGACAATAAACTGAAGATAGTATTGTGTTTAGGGCGGAAAAGAAACCACATAAGAAGGTTGTGTCAGTTGGAGATAAACCTGATATTTACATGGGATTCATACAGAAAATAAACATGGATTCTTTTATGATATGGGTAAAGTTCTACGCATGTTCGTTTGGCGTTTGACGTCACAGTATCTGTATGAAACTTGTAAATGGTGACTGCTGCTGAAATTGAAATAAGTCCCACAACATCTAGTAATCCCCTGTGTATATTGTGTACATAAAATATAACTGATGACTCACTCATTCAAACAGAGGTCCTTTTTAGCGTTCACAGTGGCGTTGTGTGTGTCTTTGATCTTCTATGCATGTTTTAGAAGATGCACTGTTCTTTTACCAAAGGTAATACTTCGTTTCCCTTGAGACACTGGGATGTGACACTTAGGTGAAAACAATACTTCTATGCACTTCTGTATGTTGTGAGAACATTAGCAGCTTGGGTCAAACAGAAACACTGCATGTAATAGATGACAATGTAGGTATTGTATAAAGTTAATCCTACAGCTTGTATTTTTCACTCCTTTTAAATATATAAATTATTTAAAATGTTACTCCCTACACTACCTTTCACTTACACAACCTCAGTGTATATTCAATGAAAAGTCTCCGTCATAACCCAAGAAGTTAAGTCTTCAAGGCAACTGATATGTGCGTGTGTATCGATCGTTTCCACATGTCGGGAAACATCTAAAGACAGACGTTTGGCTGGGAACGGATGTCACAGATCACACTACGTGCCGCTGTCAAGTGAAAGCTTGTCAATGGAGGCAGGTCGACCATACTGTCACTTACCCCAGTGGGCTCAGGGAGTAGGCCCCTAGAATTAGATGACATCTGACTGCTGGTTTGTTGACACAGCAGGATGACAATGAAATGACTGTGTTTGGACTAGACCACTTGACCTGTCAGTGATACAGACTTACTTATATGTAGTTTTATGTACGGCCTACTTTATTTTGTCTCTCACCACCTGTGATAACAGGTGATTGTCTACACACAGTTTGTGTTGACAGTGCCTGGATTAAATGATTGCTACTGGTGACAGTCAGCTAAGATGTGCCACCATCTGTCCATCAGCCATTGTGTTGATTACAATGTAGTATATTGAAAGTTTAAACGTGGAAGGATATGGTTCATTTGAAGCAGACATGCAGTTAAGAAGTGTACAAAGAATATGTTTGTGTTACCTGTTTATATTTAAAATGTATAATATATATATATATATATATATATATATATATATATATATATATATATATATATATATATATATATATATATAATTTTTTTTTAAATTTATCATGATGCCTAGGTTTGGGGAAATATGTCCAGTCCAAAAACAAGGTCAAACTTCTTCATTGTGCTTGACAGTAATGTGGGAATGGATTGATTTGTATATAAATTAGACCTATTAAAACTTTTTTGAAGTGCTAACATGGTGAAATATCAGAACAGTTACATCTCTGATTTCACTATTCTCCATGAAGTGAATCAGCGTAGGGGAAACCTCCTTCATTCACGATAATTATATTTACACCTGGTGTATGTTTGACATAGGGAAACCATGTTGTACAGGGAATCTTCCCTGGCCCCTGTATCTCCAGACATGTCCACTGTGGGTGTCTGGAGGGTGCTATCTCCCTGGGTACTATCTCCCAGGGATGTAGCCAGCAGCTATATAGCCCCACACACTTGGCTGAACACAGCTGAGTCTCTGTGATAGAATATACCCTTTCTGCCCAGTTGTTAGCTGTGTGCTGCTCAAGGAGGGTGCTGCTGCTCAAGGAGGGTGCTGTTACCACCCTCCCCGGGGTGTTTTCTTTGGAATATTCAAGTTACAAAGGAGGGTGGTGTGAGAGGGTGTAGGCTGTAGTCCGCTCTGGCTCTCACACAGCTCCTACTGCAGCAGAGCGCTGTGATTAGTTAGTTGAATGTGTCACACAGGCCGCGTGTGCTGTGTAGTGGCATAGTCAGTCCCACCAACAGTCACCAGGTGAGACTGTGACAGGCGAGACTGTGGCACACGGTCTCAGCTGTGTGTGTGTAGTGTGTACACCTGGCTGGCTGTGGACAGACAGGGCAGTCTGTGGTTGGTCCCCTGCCTTGCATTGCCTGGATTACAAGTGACAGTTTCACAGGAATAGGCAGTGAATGGTCCTCTGATTACCACTGCCTGGTTACAACTGGGAATTTCACAGGTCATATCCTGTGCCCTGTTGTAACCGTAACGGGATTACAACTGACAGTTTCATATGGGACAAGGCATTGTGTGGTCCCTTGCCGGTCACTGCCTGGATTACAACTGACAGTTTCATATGGGACAAGGCATTGTGTGGTCCCTTGCCGGTCACTGCCTGGATTACAACTGACAGTTTCATATGGGACAAGGCATTGTGTGGTCCCTTGCCGGTCACTGCCTGGATTACAACTGACAGTTTCATATGGGACAAGGCATTGTGTGGTCCCTTGCCGGTCACTGCCTGGATTACAACTGACAGTTTCATATGGGACAAGGCATTGTGTGGTCCCTTGCCGGTCACTGCCTGGATTACAACTGACAGTTTCATATGGGACAAGGCATTGTGTGGTCCCTTGCCGGTCACTGCCTGGATTACAACTGACAGTTTCATATGGGACAAGGCATTGTGTGGTCCCTTGCCGGTCACTGCCTGGATTACAACTGACAGTTTCATATGGGACAAGGCATTGTGTGGTCCCTTGCCGGTCACTGCCTGGATTACAACTGACAGTTTCATATGGGACAAGGCATTGTGTGGTCCCTTGCCGGTCACTGCCTGGATTACAACTGACAGTTTCACAGGACAAGTTAGTCAATGGTCCTCTGCCTAGCATTGCCTGGATTACAACTGACAGTGGCAGGCCTAACACTGCAGGCCAGCCTAGGCACTGCATGGATTACAGCTGAGTTTCACAGAACAAGGCGGTCTATGGTCCTCTGCCTGGATTACAACTGCAACTTACAGTATTACAAGACAAGATAGTCAAACGTCCTCTGCCTAGCACTGCCTGGATTACAGTAGTGTCTCACAGTTAACGTTCCATTTGGATTACACCTGTGAGGAACATATACCATTGACCCCAGTATCTGTGTGACAACCTTCAGTGACACGACACTGGCTGGGGTAAGTACCAACTACTGGTTGCATGGCTGGGCAGGTCAGTAGAGACTGTCAATGTGGAATGGTCATATCTATTTCCTGTGATGGTTTTGGGGGTGCTTTCCACAACCCAGCATCAAATCAAAACAGTGGACATCCCTAGGGTTGTGGACTTCCTGCCCTCTGACCATTCTCTCGCCTGCCCTCTGACCATTCTCTCGCCTGCCCTCTGACCATTCTCTCGCCTGCCCTCTGACCATTCTCTCGCCTGCCCTCTGACCATTCTCTCGCCTGCCCTCTGACCATTCTCTCGCCTGCCCTCTGACCATTCTCTCGCCTGCCCTCTGACCATTCTCTCGCCTGCCCTCTGACCATTCTCTCGCCTGCCCTCTGACCATTCTCTCGCCTGCCCTCTGACCATTCTCTCGCCTGCCCTCTGACCATTCTCTCGCCTGCCCTCTGACCATTCTCTCGTAAGGCTTATCTAATAACCCCAGGCCACAAGAACTCTCTCTAGGCCTTTCCCCAGATTATTTACCTCCTTGTCAAAGTAGCCTTGGAACATAGCACCCCATTGCGACCCCAGATTGTTGCCCCCCTTAGTGTGAGCTACCTTATAACACACTGGGTAATCCCGTTTATGCAACCCCACATTTCACTTCTTGGTGCAACCCCAAAACATAACCCCCTTAAGCAACCCCAGAACATAGTCACTCTTGATGCCACTCCACAACATTACCCCTTAAACGAACCCTGTGATGTAGTTCCCTCTTCATGCAACCCCAGAACATAGTCACTCTTGATGCCACTCCACAACATTAGCCCTTAAACGAACCCTGTGATGTAGTTCCCTCTTCATGCAACCCCAGAACATAGTCCCCCTTCACACAAACCCAAAGCATAGCACCCCAGTGCAACCACCTGCCATACCACCTCCAATGCAACCCTCAAACATATCACCCCCCATTTATACGAATGCCCCACTTATAACCCTAGAACATTAATCTCTGAACAGAGCAGATCTGTTTGTACCTAGACCTCAGCTATCAAGAAGCATGTTGGTGCCAACATCTAATGGATGTAGCATGGATTTCTTATCAGTGAGTGGGGAATTCTCTTAATACCATGGAGATGTTTAGGAAATACTTGACTGACATCTTGAGACCAGCCTTTACTTACTCGTACTTGTAGTAATCTTATGTTGCTGATTGAGAGCCATGTCAGAAGTGTTCCTGATGCTGCAAGTGTAGCTGTGGGAGTAATCATATCTGTGTGGAGCACATCAGTTGTAAATGTGTTATTGTGAGTGCATTTTGACGTGGACTTATTCTGAGTACAGTGTCATGCATTTGCCATAGACAGTAAGCACTAATTGATTAAAAACACCAGTGTTGCAGTTGGTTAATGCATATGGTTGTAGCATAGTGAAGTGATGGTTGGGATTTTGGACTCTTGCTTAACTTGGCTTGGCTATATGAATGAGTACTCTGTACATGACTAGAGACATTGGTGGATATGTGAATGCATGTGTAGTAATCACAGTGTGGCTTAAGTCTTTCCATGAGAAGTTGAAATGATGTTCGAATGAGCAGGTCTGCTAGGGATAAAGTGTAGCGTACTTTAAGCAGTTTCAAAAACTGGGTACCGCATTTTATACGACCATACCTTTGTTGTACCCCTAAACGAAACACAGAAGAGTTTAACGTCATCATATAGGTGGCATTTTGATCACTCTCATGCCACCCCCATGTTTGACACTCAAATGCCCCACCCCCATCCCGACGTAGTATAGATCCACTAAAGCCTCATTTACACAGCTAATGGTTCTGTTGACACACTTCAAAAGCCTGAGCCTGAGAGATGTTTATGAAACAGAGAAGCCCTAATCCAATCAATGATGAAGTACCTCTGTACCTGGAGACTCTACTGACACTGGTGGTCAAAGATATGTATGTTGTGCAGAGTGGACCTTGTCCAGTTGAGATGACCACTGTGACGTACACTTACTGGTACTGCAGTAGTAGAAAGGACTCTGATGTCCAAGGAACTAGATTGGTCATTTAGTAATCTTCAAGAGCATTCCTCCTCTCACTCCAGGAGGGAAATCACTTCCCAAGCTGTTGGGTTGATAGCAGGGTTTGGGTCACCCCCTGATCAGCACCCCACTGTGGTTGGTATTGTTATTGTTGTCAGGGGGCTGGAGGTAATTTTCAGTAAGTTCAGTTCCCCCAGTGTTGATTGCACGTCATGGTATCAGTGGTGTGGTCATGAAAGCTAAATAACTATTATTATTGTCCTTTGCTTGGAAGATGTGGTTTAGTTCCTTTTGTCCTTGTGCAATTTAGTCTGGGATAGTTATTATATATTGGTGACCAGAGCTTTATGCAGGACCAAATTATTGCCAGTCACACATGTTTTGGTGGACACATGGATGTGGACTGTTAAGCCAGTTTACAAACTTAAAAATTTGTCTGATGACCTGATATAGACTACAAACACACGTGACACCATTTACACTCATTTCTAAGACATAACTGACAATATCTATAGTTTTGGAACACTTTTATTTGCTCCTTCATTTTTCACCCGTCCACCCATATTTATACCTGTACACAATCACAACAGTTTTAGCTGTCCAAATGACAGGTGGACGGGTCTCTGCATAAAGCTATGTTGGTGACTGGTGCTATTCAGTTTGTCCAGGAATCCAGGTTGAGTCTGACCTTGATTCTGGGTATCACTTTTTTGTGCTTTTGTTCCTAACCACACTTCACAGCTGTCTCTATGACCCTTCTCTACCCCCAATGTTGTGTGGATAAATGTTGTCACCATACACCAGATTGTATGCAAATAAGTCTGGATTCTGATGCTGTTTCCTAGTTGATCCATGTATCCTCCTGATATATTAGGATTGCTGTTATTTATGAGAAGATTCCGGGTGGCAATCTTAATCAATAACCATCACAAACTCCGATTTTGCTTTATTTAGAATATTTACCCTGTAAACAACGTGTCACCCTCTATACTGGTGACAATGCCACCTGTTAACCTTGTCATGTGTAAATCTCTCACACGCTGACAGATTCTTGAAGTCTGGCACAGGTCTTCTTTTCCAGTTGATGGCATTCCCCTATTCCTCTTGCCGTAGCCAGGGCAGTGTTTTGTTCCAACCAGATCAATCACCTGGGGGAGAGGACAGCCTTTGGGAGAGGTGTCACTTGTATTAGCATGACATATGGCTCAATTAGGGCCGGGTCATGTGCCTGCGTTTTGTCAATTTTTATCATTTGTGCAAATTCGGAAAATCAGCCCGGGGGATCAGTGAGTGTTTCCGGAAGATTGGTAGCTCAGTCCCTGCTTTGGGAGATGGGGATATTTCCCCGCTTAAATACAGGATAGTTTGTTGGTGAAGTGCAGTTAGCTTGTGTACATTGCATGTTTCGATTCTTGGAAATGGTTATCACATACCGGTAATAACATACAGCATACACATTTGTACTGTTTTGTGTGTGTTTTAAGTAAAATCTGATATTTAAAATGAATGACTATGCTAACATTATCGTTTCCATAGAACCAATCAGTCAAGTATATATCAGGGAGCTACAAGCATTTAAAACTTGTCTGTCTGTCAAATTTTAGTTGATAAGTTTATCATACGACAAAAGTAATAATGAGCCTGATGAGTTTGTCTTTGTCACACAGAAAACAAGACTGATGCAACCGTGTTCTTTTCCCACCAGAGATTTCCCCGATAAAACGTAGATTTTTAGATACAATTCAAGGCAAAGTTTGCTAATAATATACACATGTTTCTGCAGAAGCCCTATGCATGATACTAGCCAGATAGTTTTCAGAAAAGGTTATCTTTCAACACAGATCCATGTCCTATTTTGATATCATTTTATGGCTAGACAACCAGATGTGACCTGTATGTCCTCGTCATTCATAATACACTGTGAGATGATATCTAATAACCACCATAAGGGTTGATGTGGCCATGTGGCAACACTTAATTCAGAAGCAACGGTTTTGTAACTTCTCCATGTGTCGTGGCATGGTTATGTTAGTTTCAATACACTTGCGGTTACTTTACACATACCCTCTATTCTTGATTGTTAAGTTACAGTTGTAGGTGATTTACTGGAAATGTTGAGCTTATTCTGTTGTAAATTGGGTGATAGGCCATTTGAAGTTCATTACATTTGATAAGCCGTGATATTATACAGTGTTAAGCAAGAATGCATGTACAAAGTACCAACTGTGCAACTACAACATTTTGACGTTTTTAAATGAATTACTACATTCTTATTGATGCATTTTGTTAGGCTTTCTTAAAACATATTTAAGTCACAAGTTAGAATTTATTAAATTGCCTGCAGTTGGACATTGAGGTGAACACTTGAGTGAACCAGATTAGTAATTATGTATGAAAATGTGCAATCTATATAAGTTTGATAAAAAGACAAAGTGCAGACTAACCTAAAGCCACAACTGGGAATATGTAAAATGTTCAGGTCTGACCCCGAACTATAATTAGTAACATCGTAAATAAACAAATACAAGCCCCAAAAAACATGCAGATTTGAACCTAAATTACAATTGGTGTAACATAAAAGAAATCAGTGCTAACCATATTCCAGCCTAAAAATGGAAGCTTCATAAAGAACCAAACTATGCCAGCCGGAACCAACCACCATCATAACATAAATGCTGGTCTAATGATATCACGAAAGAATAAATGCTGATCTGACCCGAGACTACTTGATAACATCAAACAATGCTGTGCAGACCGCAGGTTATGACTGGAAATATCTTGAAAACAAATGTTGGCCCGACCGCAGAATATCACCGATAATATCAAGTTTATCAACTAAATGCTGGCGTGACCCCAGACTATAACAGGACACATCAATGAAGCAGTAAAGGCAGACTTGACCCAGGACTAGACTTGACCCAGGACTAGACTTGACCCAGGACTAGACTTGACCCGGGACTAGACTTGACCCGGGACTAGACTTGACCCAGGACTAGACTTGACCCGGGACTAGACTTGACCCGGGACTAGACTTGACCCAGGACTAGACTTGACCCAGGACTAGACTTGACCCGGGACTACTTGACCCGGACTAGACTTGACCCGGACTAGACTTGACCCGGGACTAGACTTGACCCAGGACTAGACTTGACTTGACCCAGGATTAGACTTGACCCAGGACTAGACTTGACCCAGGACTAGACTTGACCCAGGACTAGACTTGACCCAGGACTAGACTTGACCCAGGACTAGACTTGACCCAGGACTAGACTTGACCCAGGACTAGACTTGACCCAGGACTAAGGAGACAGGAGGAGACAGACCAGGAGCCACATGGCTCGTGTGAGTCACAGTGGAAGGTGACACAATGCTTGTCTTTCCAAGTACGACTGTATTCATTCATGGCCACATTGCTGCTCTGGGTCCTGTCTGCTTTGTATATAGACCTACATACATGTGTACACACTTGAACCAACCTCATGAGCCTAGAACACTTCTCAGGCAGTCTTTTGGTCATTTCCATGTAATATGACTTCTGTGACCCGCCACAGCATTTAATTTATTTTACAACAAATACACAGAAACTTATAAAACATTTATATTTGCACTTAAGAATCCGCCCATTAAAAACATTTAGACAATGAATTTGAATCAAACTTACCTTGTTTCCCAATATATAACTTTTGTAATGTTTGTTTCCATTTAAATAACAAATTAATGACTACTGACAATATCCCAATAAATAGGTACCATTTAAAGCTTGTGACCTAAGTGGTCGGGATTCCAAAAAGGTATGCAACTCTGTTTCACAATATTGCAATGCGATACCCAGTCTGTTGTGGCATGTATTAACTGTGTACAGTACAATGTGGATTTGTGTTGACGCATCTTTTGTCAGTAGTGCAAAGCAGTTTGATTTTACTATATTACATCCAGCTGTGTCATTGTTGACAGTTGGTATAAACTGGTGAAACTATTGTAAGGAGATGACTCAGAAGTATTTTAGCACTCATAGGCATTGCTCAATGTTTGTTACCCACAAATTAGGATTTTGTATTTAGGTAAAACCACCTTTAGGTCAAAAACCTTCAGGTCAAAATCCCCAGGTCAAAAATCTTCTTGGTCAAAACCACCCAAGTAAAAATGCCTATTCAAATTCACTGTTGGCTATGCTATTTGTAAACAGAATGGTTGAAATGGAGTACATCATATATGTACTGGTATAAAAATGTATTTTTGTATTGGTTCTAAAGTATAAACAGTTTGTAAGTTGTCATCGAGAATTACATGAACAAGTGGAAAGTAATTCTGCACTGTTTCACCGAATATTCATAATGAGTAATTTGATCTTCTTAACGTATCCCAACAGTTTGTTTTCAACATATTAACTGAAATAGATTCAGTGATTGTACAGCAGTTTGTTGTGAGGAGGCCATTGAAACAGACCTACTGTCAGCCCTGATGATATATCCAACTGTTGAATTAATGACCAGACATCACTGAGTGTTAATGAGCTTCATTATGGCTGTGTGGAGACTTGATGGATATTCACTGTCACTTCATCCCTTGTCTAGAATAACTCACTCAGTCAGATCAGGTAGAAAGTGCCTGATGATGAATGAAGACACCCAGGTGGAGTTTAGCTGTACAAACTGTGTCCTTCTGTCATTACAGTTCCTGTATTGAGGGTGTCTTCCCTCTACTGCAGGGAGAGGAGGTTGGATACTTACAATAGGCCATGTGCTGTGATGGGGTGTTCACATCCCCAAGAGGTTCACCTTTGGTGTCAGACATGCAATCTTGTTGAAGATTATGTCCTAATTAGCCCACATTAAAGCAGTGCCCATAGTTCTAAGTGATTGATGCTGACCCTGTAATTAATTAATTAAGCATTAGTGATAGTCACATCAGAGATTGTCCATCCCATTAGCAGGCCTGATAGACAGTAGCC
Source organism: Ridgeia piscesae (assembly GCA_025642075.2). NCBI lineage: Eukaryota > Metazoa > Annelida > Polychaeta > Sabellida > Siboglinidae > Ridgeia > Ridgeia piscesae. Next base: position 628,381 of record JAODUO010000107.1, on the reverse strand, counting down.
CTGCCCCACAGCATACATAAACACCCAGCCACCAATTAATTTCCATTTTCACAACATTACCATTAGTGCCCATCCACCCAACTTGAAATTCATAAAAGATTAATGAGCCAGTGAACTCTGATTCAGTTTTATTGTCTCTTGCATCTGGTGCTCCTTTAGTCTGCCTTTTGTTTTCTTCTCCAAGTTTTACGTGCTATTTTTAACACGATTAACTCCTGTGTCTCTGGTCCACGATGTAAACTGTCTATTGTGCTTGGTTTTATGTACAAAAAGGGTTCTGTTTAGGGTTAATATTAGGTTTTTTTGGGTTAGGTTGTTAGAGTTAGTTACACATCAGGTGTTTAGAGGCATTTCTACATGGAGGGGTAGTGAAAAGTCATCACCCTGTAACCGTACGTCTACCCTATTGATCCTCATTTTCCTTGTGTGCCTAGTTACAACTAACAACAAAACCACCACAGCGTCGATAATCACAGGAACCGGAGCTTTAAACCAGAATTGATGTAAAACTTATATAATAAACAAGTACACACAAAAGATATCTTCATTGCTTGGGTCCACCATTAATTTAAGCTGGAAATATAACGCACTAGAATTTGCCACTAAACATTATTATTAATCAAACAAATGAATGTCTGCCAAAATAGCCTGAAGGATATACTGTTTCGGTGAATATGCATATGTCATTTCTACCTTCTAAGAATTAGCACAGTATCCAGTTTGAAGCTATTATTGTGCTATGTATATATATAAACCGCTGCAAATTACATGGCACAAGCAGCATTTAAGTACAGACCCTATTTCGTTGCAATCTAATCTTTGCATCCATCTCAGTTTCTGTTACACCTGTCTATCTGAACATGGGGGCTAGTCTAGGGCTAACACCCCCCTCTCTGTCTGTAAACACATGAAACACCCAAGGGCACCCTAGGGTACTCCCGAAACATTCACTCTTGCAATATTTATATATGTAGGTTAATGTTTCTAGGTTATCTGGGCCTCTCGCTGGCATGAATGAATCTGTAAAAATTGTGCGACAACCCAGAATTAATTTAGGTGTCTGTTTTTGTTTCGTCATCGTTTTAATGTTGCGGAGTGGCTGCCGTCTTGTCAGCGATTCTGCGAAGTTATGCAACTAAAGGGTAGATATAAAACGTAGTTGTGGTTACTAGTACTGACCTAAGATCTGCAGCTGATTATCTGCAGCCAGTCTTACGTGAACATTTCCTCTGAGTCACATCTAGTGATGAGATAGCACCTGCTGTTATGTGTAGAAGCCTCATGGACTCAGTGTCACACATTGTCATGATACTGATCACGTATTATCACTGGCACTGCTCTAGAGGCAGGGATCATCAATTAGTATTCCCTTCACCAGGGATCATTAATTATTACTGATCTCTTCCCAGGCAGCCAGGATCGTCATTGCTGGCTGATTTCCTCCCAGACCAGTGGGCAGGTTGTCAGTAGTGTTTCCCTGCCCAAGAGGGAAGGGAGTGGGGGTCATCTGTTATCATGATTGTCTTCCTGTGACAGGCTCATTGTGATGTAGGAGATAACCAACTGGCTACTGACAGTCACTGGTGATGTCAATGTGTCCAAGGCTGATAGTACAGCTTCTCTGGCCTATCCCCTAGGCCAGCTGTCAGTGTCAGTGACGTCAGTGTCATGACACCAGTGTTGGTGACATTAGTGTCATGATGTCAGTGCGTGCGTGACAACGTATTGGTGACAATGTGGCAGTGATGTCGCATCCTTTGCTGTGTTAATTTGTGAAACGTCAAAGGCACGGACCCTGCAGTTGCTAGGAACTGAATGAGTGGCGTCTTATCTGCGGTGTTATGTAGCCTCATTCATGGATACAGGGATATGGCACATTGCGTTTGTGCCTTGACTGCTCTGTGATCAGCCAGCCCCAGTGTAGGGCTGTGGTATCGGCCATGCTGGGCTGTTGTTGCTAACTGGAGTGACCAAATTCTGGAGTGACCACTGGAATGACCCTACATCAGTGATGCTGTCCACCACAGGCTTGACCAGTCTCCACTGACCACACCTGCCCACACTGATATGTGGTCATTGTAGCAGTGACCACACACTGGCTTGACCATCAGCAGCCAGCCATACAGGGACCAGTAGCGGCCAGTGCACCAGTGCTAATGTATGTTACACACATACACGCATGCTGGGTACGGTGAGTGCTCTAACGATACCTGGAATTCTGTCGCGATAATTTTAACTGCATCGAATCAGTGGACAATCATTTTGCTGCATCGAAAGCGCCAGGAAATCGGTAGTGGACATCCAGGTTGACGTGACACGTCTGTGTACATCGGTGGATATTTGTGTGGATGTTTCTTGTGTATGTAGACGACCATAGGGTTGCAGGGTCGGTATATGGATCACAGTGTGGTGTAAATATAAATGGACTGGACATGTGAGGGGTCCATCACCTTTGCTGACTGACTGTCGCGTCACATGGTGTGACATTGGATGGATATTGTCAGTCATACAGGATTGGGTCATATCACACTGGTTTATTTGGATTTCGTGGAGGACAAATATACGGAGCTGTGGTGCACAGGTAAGGATGTGTATGCTTGCACCAGAGTGCCATGGTGCATGTGTTGATAGAGTTGTTATTAATACTGTCACAAATGTTGTTGATCACCATGTTGTAGCTACAAGGATAAGTTGACATGATGTAACATTTGTACAGGAACAGTCAGTTCCTATCATGCCTTAGAGACTGTTGAATATTGAGGTATGACTCTGACTTCATGTTGTGTAGGCCATCTTACATATTCAGTGTTTGCCCACCTAGAGTACTGGAAGGTAATACTCATGAAAATGTTGTAAAGATTCTACAAGGAATTATAAAAGGAAAAAATGACCTTGAAGTTTTATAATATGTTATAATAGTAAAACCAATAGACTGTATGATACGCCCTCTGAATGTGGCACTATGCTGTAATTTGTAACAAAGTAACCAGTAATCTAAAGCGAAAATGATGATGAAGGAAGTAGATGTAATTGCAGCAATAATCTGATGTACTAAAGTTGAAAAGACATCAACAGATGCAGTTTGCTGCATCGCTGAGAATACGGTTGCCCGTGGATGGAATAGTTCTTTCATAACATCGGTTCTTCTTTCGTAAGATCACTAAGATGTGCCCACTACATCACTCAGTCACCCAACAGTCAGAGCATCAGACATACGAGTTATTAAGATTGACAGAACTGGGGACTAGTGTCAGGGGTCTTTGTCAAGGATGCCAAACTCGTTTATTAGTGCACCAGTAACAGGCAGTCTCTGTAGTCTGTAGTACTCCATGCTCAGAGTACATTCAGTACAAGTCTTAGAAAATGATGTAGCCATTTCACATTCTGTACTAACCTACCCCTTTGTGTAATTTCTTATGTGTAGATTGGATGTGATGAAACCACAAGCATGCACACATACATGTGTGTGTGTGTGTGTGTGTGTGTGTGTGTGTGTGTGTGTGTGTGTGTGTGTGTGTGTGTGTGTGTGTGTGTGTGGTGTGTGTGTGTGTGTGTGTGTGTGTGTGTGTGTGTGTGTGTGTGTGTGTGTGTGTGTGTGTGTGTGTGTGTGTGTGTGTGTGTGTGTGTGTGTGGTGTGTGTGTGTGTGTGTGTGTGTGTGTGTGTGTGTGTGTGTGTGTGTGTGTGTGTGTGTGTGTGTGTGTGTGTGTGTGTGTGTGTGTGTGTGTGTGGTGTGGTGGGTGCGTGCGTGGTGCGTGCGTGCGTGCGTGCGTGCGTGCGTGCGTGCGTGCACACCACACACACACACAAATGCATACACACTACCACCCACTCACATCACACACTGACAAACACACTTACACACACAACCTCTCTCTCTCACACTCATAAACACACATACACACACAAGCTCTGTCTCTGACACACAACACACACACACACACACACACACACACACACACACACACACACACACACACACACACACACACATTGTTTTTTTCTTGGACTATATCAACACATGTACGTATACTAAAAGCTTTAGCTTCAGCATTGACATTTATAAATGTCTTTTCATCTGCCTCACAGTAAGCACGTTTTACAATGTGATTTGAACGAGGTCTTCATTGTGACTTTACAGCTTTATGGCTGTAATTGTCATAACTCATATCAGGCTGTTGTTTACATCCTCCCAGCTCAATGACGCTGGCTTAGAGAATGACAAGACAGAGGACGTTTTAATGTGTCCAAGATGTCTCCCTCCCCATAAAGTGGGAGTCAGGGAGTACTGATCACTGAAGTGAGTAGATGGTGTAGACCACGAGGCGCTGTCCAGCTGCCGGTGCTATGTAAAAGAGAATGTCACGAGACTATTGAGGTGACACGTAGTACACATTTTGTCACCCAGACCTTTTACATTTGGCACATTAGAAAGTGTGTCAACGCAGATTGGCATAGGCGGCACTGAATCAAGAGTTGTAGGGCCTTGGTTGGGATTTGAACAGTTTTGTGTGCGTGCGTGCGTGCGTGCGTGCGTGCGTGCGTGCGTGCGTGCGTGCGTGCGTGCGTGCGTGCGTGCATGCATGCATGCGTGCGTTCATCCATGCGTGCGTGCGTGCGTGCGTGCGTGCGTTCATCCATGCGTGCATGCGTGCGTGGTTAATGTAGATATGGTTTATGCGGTGTAATGTTTTATGATACCAATGGTCAGACTTTGTGTTGTTAAGAATTTGTTTTCCATAACTAGCCATGTACAATTCAAGTTCCACACTCACAACGGTACTATATCTGTTACACATACTAATGCTAACGATTGTTTAAATAGTACATTGCATTCATGTGCACAAAACAAAATTTTCAAAATGTAAACAAAACATTTGTAAACAGTCATTACAAAAGATACTTAAGAACTTTGCTTAGTCCCATATTCATGGTCAAACTTGATCTACATACAGTTGATACATTGAACTTTCTGCTACTAATCAGACAACCATCCGTTTAACCTGCATATACATGTATACAAATGTTTTATAAATGACACACCGACCAGGGTTGACCACCAAATCTCCCTGTTCCGTAACACCGAGTCTGGTCAGAGACTTAGCCATGTCAGAGCTGTCTGAGCCGGCCCAAGTATGTGCTAAGTAGACGGCCGTATTGGATTATGTCGGTGGAATCAATTCGGTAGAATAGATTTGCCTGTTTAGTTGAGCATGGGCTAATGGAGCCACACCTCCACTTTCATTACCTGCACATGTGTGCGCATGCATCTGTGTGCAAGGCCCAATTTACATGTGTGTCTGACTGTACACTTGACATGTGTGTCTGACTGTACGCTTTACATATGTGTCTGACTGTACACTTTACATGTGTGCCTGACTGTACACTTTACATGTGGGTCTGACTGTATGCTTTACATGTGTGTCTGACTGTACCCTTGACATGTGTGTCTGACTGTACACTTTACATGTGTGCCTGACTGTACACTTTACATGTGTGTCTGACTGTACACTTTACATGTGTGTCTGACTGTACACTTTACATGTGTGTCTGACTGTACACTTTACATGTGTGCATGACTGTACACTTTACATGTGTGTCTGACTGTACACTTTACATGTGTGCCTGACTGTACACTTTACATGTGTGTCTGATTGTACGCTTTACATGTGTGTCTGACTGTACGCTTTACATATGTGTCTGACTGTACACTTTACATGTGTGCCTGACTGTACACTTTACATGTGTGTCTGACTGTATGCTTTACATGTGTGTCTGACTGTACCCTTGACATGTGTGTCTGACTGTACACTTTACATGTGTGCCTGACTGTACACTTTACATGTGTGTCTGACTGTACACTTTACATGTGTGTCTGACTGTACACTTTACATGTGTGTCTGACTGTACACTTTACATGTGTGCATGACTGTACACTTTACATGTGTGTCTGACTGTACACTTTACATGTGTGCCTGACTGTACACTTTACATGTGTGTCTGACTGTACGCTTTACATGTGTGTCTGACTGTACCCTTTACATGTGTGCCTGACTGTACACTTTACATGTGTGTCTGACTGTATGCTTTACATGTGTGTCTGACTGTACCCTTGACATGTGTGTCTGACTGTACACTTTACATGTGTGCCTGACTGTACACTTTACATGTGTGTCTGACTGTACACTTTACATGTGTGTCTGACTGTACACTTTACATGTGTGCCTGACTGTACACTTTGACATGTGTGTCTGACTGTACACTTTACATGTGTGTCTGACTGTACACTTTACATGTGTGTCTGACTGTACACTTTACATGTGTGCATGACTGTACACTTTACATGTGTGTCTGACTGTACACTTTACATGTGTGCCTGACTGTACGCTTTGCATGTGTGCCTGACTGTACACTTTACATGTGCCTGACTGTACACTTTACATGTGTGTCTGACTGTACGCTTTACATGTGTGTCTGACTGTACGCTTTACATGTGTGTCTGACTGTACGCTTTACATGTGTGTCTGACTGTACGCTTTACATGTGTGTCTGCCTGTATGCTTTACATGTGTGTCTGACTGTACGCTTTACATGTGTGCCTGGCTGTACACTTGACACATGTGCCTGACTGTACACTTGTCATGTGTGCCTGGCTGTATACTTTACATGCATGCCTGGCTGTACACTTTAAATGAGTGTGTGACTGTACACTTTACATGTTTGTCTGACTGTACACTTGTCATGTGTGCCTGACTGTACACTTGACATGTGTGCCTGGCTGTACACTTGACATGTGTGCATGGCTGTACACTTTACATGTGTGCCTGGCTGTACAGTTTACATGTGTGCCTGGCTGTACTCTTTACATGCGTGCCTCGCTGTACACTTTACATGTGTGTCTGACTTGTACACTTGACATGTGTGCCTGGCTGTACAGTTTACATGTGTGCCTGGCTGTACTCTTTACATGCATGCCTCGCTGTACACTTTACATGTGTGTCTGACTTGTACACTTGACATATGTGCCTGGCTGTACACTTTACATGTGTGCCTGACTGTACACTTGACATGTGTGCCTGGCTGTACACTTTACATGTGTGCCTGACTGTACACTTGACATGTGTGCCTGGCTGTACACTTGACACGTGTGCCTGACTGTACACTTGACACGTGTGCCTGACTACACTTGACATGTGTGCCTGGCTGTACACTTGACACGTGTGCCTGACTGTACACTTTACATGTGTGCCTGGCTGTACACTTGACACGTGTGCCTGACTGTGCACTTGTCATGTGTGCCTGGCTGTACACTTTACATGCATGCCTGGCTGTACACTTTAAATGTGTGTCTGACTGTACACTTTACATGCGTGCCTCACTGTACACTTTACATGCGTGTATGGCTATACACTTTACATGCGTGCCTCGCTGTACACTTGACACGTGTGCCTGACTGTGCACTTGTCATGTGTGCCTGGCTGTACACTTTACATGCATGCCTGGCTGTACACTTTAAATGTGTGTCTGACTGTTCACTTTACATGCGTGCCTCACTGTACACTTTACATGCGTGTATGGCTATACACTTTACATGCGTGCCTCGCTGTACACTTTACATGTGTGCAAATATCCCCTTCCAATTTGAAGACGGTTAAACAATTTGTGTGAAATCCAATATGTAGACCTGTGTGGCCAATCAAAGCAGCTGATGGTTTTGTATATTTGAATATTTATTTCTACATCCCAAACAATGCATATAACACGAGCAGCATGTGGCTGAAATCACCCTAAATTATATCCATGACTGGAGGCCAACCACACTCCTCGTGGACTTTTTGATTGGCTGAGCTTAAATTCAGAGTTTTGCAAAGGGACCAGCCAGGGGTGCTGCTCCTGGAACCGAGGTAGTCAGCATCAGTGACCCCTGGTGTGCAAGGATAAGGGCTAGGAAAGACCAATGAAGCCTATGTTACCAAACAAGCAAAAAACACTTGTGACACTTGTGTGACAATTGTGACATTGTTGACAATTGTATCTTAATTATTTTAAATGACTTATTTATCTATTTTCTTAGCCTCTTTAAGCAAGCTGTTAACCCAGATACCTGTGTGTTACACATTCATCCTAATAATAACATTTCTAACACTGAGTCATTCTGTGCCAGTAAGCCCCGGAGTGTAGTCGAGTCATCCAGCTGATGACAAAGTCACTGAGTTGAAGCAATAACATGTTCCCTGACCATTGGGGTCAGTCTGTGTCCAGGGGTGGGGTAGATAGTGCATTCAGTGGCAGATACAAGATATATAGTATGTCCCACTGACTGGGGCAGATAAGACAACCTTTTCTGTTTACAGACACTGAAATGGCATATCTGACCAGGCCCAGTATCAATCCATTGATCAGTTATTTCATACAGTGACACACAACCATACTGTAAGCAGACATAAGGGTGGGTTAAGATGTAGGAATCAAGATGTAGAACTCTTGAATTAGTGACTCACATGTCAACAATTAATTGTGTAATGATACTGTGAATGCACTGATACAATTTTGATTCTCTCAGCATTCAAATGCAGTTGTATTTTCCAGGGTTTCTCAGTGACATTGACAATTTATGTCTTAGTTATCCCACACCATTCATATAATGCCGAGGCTAACATGGTGACTAGTAACTGACTACCTAAGTACCTTGTCATGCATATGTATCTTTAAATAACATGACTTTCAGTCACAAAAAACAACCAAACAGACCAGATGATGTGTTTGTGACTTTGCTCAGTCGCTGTAGAGAAGTTATGTACCTACAAAGTGTTCATGTCAATGAATTTTAACTGTCCATATTTCAGTTGTCCATGCTTTGCAACTCCAGTGCTAGTGACAGTCATGTACTGGTGTCAGTGAGTACTTGTGTCAGTGAGTACTTGTGTCAGTGAGTACTTGTGTCAGTGAGTACTTGTGTCAGTGAGTACTTGTATCAGTCAGGTACTTGTGTCAGACACTGTCAGTGAGTACTTGTGTCAGTGAGTACTTGTGTCAGTGAGTACTTGTGTCAGTGAGTACTTGTATCAGTCATATACTTGTGTCAGTGAGTACTTGTGTCAGTGAGTACTTGTGTCAGTGAGTACTTGTATCAGTCAGGTACTTGTGTCAGACACTGTCAGTGAGTACTTGTGTCAGTGAGTACTTGTGTCAGTGAGTACTTGTATCAGTCATATACTTGTGTCAGTGAGTACTTGTGTCAGTGAGTACTTGTGTCAGTGAGTACTTGTGTCAGTGAGTACTTGTATCAGTCATATACTTGTGTCAGTGAGTACTTGTGTCAGTGAGTACTTGTGTCAGTGAGTACTTGTATCAGTCAGGTACTTGTGTCAGTGAGTATTTGTGTCAGTGAGTACTTGTATCAGTCAGGTACATGTGTCAGTAAGTACTTGTATCAGTCAGGTACTTGTGTCAGTGAGTATTTGTGTCAGTGAGTACTTGTATCAGTCAGGTACTTGTGTCAGTGAGTACTTGTGTCAGTGAGTACTTGTGTCAGTGAGTACTTGTGTCAGTCATTTACTTGTGTCAGTGAGTACTTGTGTCAGTGAGTACTTGTGTCAGTGAGTATGTGCGTGACTGAGCAGCCATCCAGTTGCTCAGTAATACCCAATGAGTGGAGTTGTTTATGTTGACCTCAAGACCCAAACTTTGGCCCGCCTCAGTCACTAGTTGATCCTGTCCATTCATCCCAGTAAACAGGACTAGGGAGACAGTGTTGGACAGTGGGAAGGTGGGATGGAGGATAGTCATGTCTCAAGCATGCATTGTTACCCTGCTACAAATAATGTGCTGTCTATAAAATCTTAAAAACCATTGATACTTTTACTCGACTAGTTGTGAAAAACATTTACCATGATTTTGAATCGTTTCATCAATAAAATTTGTGTTTTGGTTGTTTATAATTTTGTATCACCTTCTGTCTAGTTCTTCTGCTTGCTGCCAGAACTCCTCCCTTATCCCTGTGTCTTTATGTTTGCTCAGAGTGCTATGACTGTAGCCTTGTGGTCATATCCCCATTGATGAAGCACTGGTAGTCATCAAACTGTCAAGTGGAGTGCTCTGAGATTATCCCCAGTGATGTCCACTTGTCCTGCACTAAAACTCTCTGTCACAACCTGAAATTACATACCAATTTTTATGTTTGATAGATTGCATCAACACAGTTGTGAAATGGTAATGCATCATCTGATGTAAACTGACAGCATTTATGAATGACAGTGTTTGGAGTGGAGAGATGGTTGACCTTATGGGCCATCACATCAGAATCTGTTGGATCTATAGGTTTATTTGTTTCATGGCTGTAGAAGTAGTGAAAAAAGGCAAACATGTTTATAAACAAGAAAAGAAGTTATTCAAGTTTTTGTACAGCTCACAGAAATTGTGTACATATAAGTGCAGCACAATGTTTTAGTCAGTGGATACTGGATAATTTTAATGTTATATTCTACTCTTAGAACATATAATACTCTTTGAATATAATATACTACTCTTATAATATATCCTACTCTTAGAATATAACAATTATTGTCATTCCAATATGTCAGCATCATGAGCACTCAAATGGCACAAGTTCAGTTGATCGACAGAGCACATATTCAAACTTGGTTCGATAAAATGTTTCTGTCAAATTAATTACTTTATCCTGTTGTTCAGCCTCATGCCTGGAATGAATGCTCTAACTTTATTGCAAGTTGACATTCCTTCCAGTCAGAATACTCTAGTAATCAGATAACGGCAGTGACAAATTAACACCCAGCAGTGCAAACCTTCCTGCAATTTCCCACATGTGGCTAGCAATAAATAAACCTTTTAGTTTAAACATAAAGATATGCACAGACTCCAGTTGTTTTTATTCTAAAACCATGTTATATTAGAGTATCAAGCATATTTATTTTTAACATCACATTTTGCCTATCATTAGCAAAATGTATCCAGCTACAAAAATAAATGTTCAAATATTAACAGTGTAAAATGTCAAAAAACACATGGAGAGCCAGATACAAAAGAAAATGGAAGTATATTTCATAACTTGATTTTATGAGTATTAGAAAGATGCCACCCATAGTCATATAGTGTATAGTTTGAAACAATTCTGCTGCCATTTTTGGCCTCTTCATAGTTGTCCGAAGTGCTGATGACCGCCTTCCTTGGACACACCTTAGAAAGCGCCAGGAAATGAACAGACCCAGTGAAGCATTCAGAAGTAGTAACACATGAGCTAGCGGCAGTTGTCGCAGTGTTTCAGTTCCTGGAAATTGCTCTCACTCTGCATGGTGACAGTGAATTATCAGTCTGTACTGAATTTGCCATGCTTCAATGATCACCACGCTTCAGTGGCACCATGTCATGGTGTGAGGTTCCAAGGATATAAATAGTCTTAATCATTCATCATATAAATATTATGAAGACTGAGAACTGCACAGGAAGCTGGCATAACATATAATTATCTTTTGACAAAAGAAAATCAGATGTACATTTTTTATCATTTAAAATAAAAAGTATATGAAGATATTGTTGTGGATAATATTAGAGAAATAATCTTCACTATTTGCATGGTCTACATCTTGGAAAGTCTTCTTGGAACTGTTAGGAACTTGGACAAAAAACAACTGGCCTAGTTATTCCTTCTTACACCAGATGGCCTCTTGGGTGTTTATATTAACGGGAATGTAACCCGTTTTCCGGTGTGGACCTGTAATTGTTAGGAATGTGATGGAAGATGGAGAAAAACATTGGCCTGTAGCTGTAATTATCACACTGTTATCTACATCTTTGTGTAGTTTGAAGCAGGTTATCCAGACTTGAATGCTTCGTTCCTCTGGGTGGTGGCAACACAACATTATGGTTAGGTTCACATTCAAACTACAACAACAATTATGTTGAAATCCTTGCTTTTGAATTCAAATTCTATATAAATCTTTATAAATCCATATCATATTTGTATTGGTTAATGGATTCATACTTTGATCGAACGTCACCAGCTTCTCTCTGGTTGCATGCATATTATCTTGATGTTTTCATTTGAGAAAAATCTGTATTAAAATAATAGATAGATTTCTCACAAATCGATTTTGCTTTGACTGGAGAGAAACCCCGGACAACGGTTTTCAACCGAGACCACGGGACTGTTTCACTGAGATAAAAAGCCCTTAAGGAAAATTCATCATTAATAAAAATCTTTTATTAAATTAAAGGAACTTTTTCAAAACATCCATCGTTGTATTAGTGAGGACACTATTTCCGTGCCACACCAGCAACACTGTGTGATGTGTCATGGAGTTTGCAGTTTTTGCGCATTCAAGATCACCATTAAGGAGCAAATTCAACTTTAAAGAGCAAAATTGGGCTAACGAGCTCTTAACAATGTCCATGTGTGAAGTTCAGAGACTACTGCTGAAGGCACAGTCACTGTTGGTCAAGTGGTCATAAGTCTGGACACAGGTTGAGTTTTCTTCCGCTGCGTTCTTCTGCCTTTCAGCAGGCCACAGTTTTAAGTATTAAACGAGCAGAGCACTTTTCGTTTGAGTTGATGTAAATGTTTTTGTTGTATGTGTGACGAAACTTTGAACAAGTCACAATCACCAATGCTGACAAGTTGCTGAAAGGCAAAAGATGATCTAAGGTTCCTGGGGATATCAGAAAGATTAAGCAGATTAATTAACTAATACAGTTACTGTACGCATGATAAACATTATAAAACTACAGAGAAGTTCCTGTGCATTCTTCTACCTTTGAGCAGGCCATACATGTATACTCGCGTAACAAACGCTCGCTTACATTGTATGTGTGATGAAACTTCAAATGGAAAGTTGCTGAAGGGAAACGGATGATCTAAGGGTCCTGGTATATCACAACAATTAAATAGGGTTGTTGTGTGCACGATAAACTTCAGACAACTGATATGTGTCGTGTTTATGTTGACAGAACACGATCACAAACGCTGACAAGTTGCTGCAGGCAGCTGAGGAGTTGGCTGAGTCGGGGGAGTGTGACCCGCAGGAGATCTACAATGAGGCTCGCTCCCTTGAGCAGCGCATGCACGTCTTCCTGTCGCGCGTCGAACGACGACGCAACCTCCTCGAACTCGTCATCGCCTTCTACACACATGTCAATGAGGTGGGTGATGTGTACGACTGACACATTATAAAACCTGTGTTAAAAATGTGATTTATAAAGCATTTGTTTATGTTTTTCAATGTAATCGGAATCGAAACTGCTACCTGGTGTTTGCCAAACCGGTTCTTTGCACTAATTAATATCATATTTGTTCAAGTAAATAAGAAATGGAAATATATTAATTCAATTTCCTTTGGGATTATTCACAAACCACCTGTGTCAGAAATTTCAAGAATGATGTGGTTACCATGGTTACCACTATGCAAACTGATTGTTATGTTACCTATTACCTGCTTTTCATATATATATATATACTTAATATACTCAAACTTTGATTACCTGGGTAAGATAGGACAAGTATTTTTTAAGATGTGACAGTTAATTGAAACTTGACATTTCCCATAATTTGTAAACGGCAGTTAGTGGACAAGAAACCTGGATCTCTCGGTTGACAGTCCAATGCTCAATATGCTCATTTGTCGTGAATAAACACCTTTTTATATGAATTGTTAATGTTGCTGCTAACAGTGACAAGAAAATAATCCTGTCTGTTTTGCAAATGTTTTCCACATATTGTGATGCAGACTAATTACATTCGAACAGGAATGTTTGTTTTGTCAAATATTTGATGAATCGAGATTGTGGTATATGTTAGCTGGGACATATTGACGATGCAGTTGTACATACAGGGCCTTGTATATGTTTCAGTTAACAACTTGGTTTGATGAACTGAAAGTGGAATTGTCAAGTTCGGAGATCGCGGATTGCGTTGAGACAGCTGAGCAGCTGATTGGTCAGCTCGAGCAGCAGAAAGAGGCTACGACAGATGCGTGCGTCAACACGATTACTGAAGGAGAGAGCATACTCGACCAAATAAGGTATGCAGTAAACTATGCACACCACTCTCACGATCAGTTTGGTGTTGATTGTTAGACCATTTCTGCTTGTAAATTCTCCGGCACTGTGGGATGGGGTAATGTAATGTAGTTGGTTCTATCCTCTTTACGTGTTTTCTCCACTGTCGTTCTGGAAACTATCAAAGAGAGCATAGGTGGGAAAACATCAAGGGAGACCTCAATGAGATGGGAGGTCTGTTTGAGGAGGGTCTGGGACATGAGAAGTTCAAGGGGAAGGAAGGGAGGGAGGGAGGGAGGGAGGAAGGGAGGGAGGGAGGGAGGAAGGGAGGGCAGGACAAAGACCAAGAGAGGTAGAACACAAGGGAAGTAAAGTATAGCAGTACAGTACCTTGGGACCATTTCACTACCATTGTTAAGAGCTCTTAAACATGATTTTGCTCTATAAAATTAATTGTGATCATTAACGCCCACACTATAACATGCCAATGAGACATTGTCACTGGTGTGTCATGGAAATAGTGTCCTTGGTAATATGGCAAAAGATATGTGTCTTGAGAAAAACTCATTTAACTTAATATCGGATTTTGTTTAATGAAAATGTTTCCCTAAGAGCTCAATATTTTAGTGAAGTGGCCCCCGACCCTGTTCCCTGTACAGCTGGGAATAAGGAGGAAAAAATTCTCTCACTCTTCACTGTTCATCCCTGACTTTGCAAGATCTCTCTTAATATAATTTCTTTGCCATAATTTCAGTCCTCCTCTATTGCCCTAATTCTGTTTTCCATACTCTGTAATTGTGTGCATGGAAGCTGGCCCTAGTGTCACAGCACTAATGGGACAGGTTGACTCCCGTGGAAGGGGATAACACCTCATTTCCATGAGTGCCTTTAAAGTGAAGAATTAACCTTGCTCACAGGGAAACGATTAGGGGATTGCCATCATCATAAAAACATTTTTGTTAATTATTAATGCCACAAACTTTGTCCTGTTCCATCAACGAAACAAGTCATTAAATCAATATTTGTCATGTATGGTTATTATTTTTTAGTTTTTCAACTGCAAAATGTGTTATGTTCGTGAATCATGATGAAGCAGTCTTCGACATTGCAGAATTGTCAGTGTAGAAATGGGGGAAAATTAAATGTAGATTTAAATGTGCCAGCACTTTATGTGCACATTCACTGAGTTCAGCAAATGTTTGTGATTTAATTTGCTGTGACATTAGAGTTGTCCTTTCCCCCTGGGATAGGGGAGGAAGGCCAGTGACCCCATAAAACCTTGGCCTCCAGAGATATCCCTGACAACACTTTATGGGTTCAGTGGGGTCAGTCTAACTAATATAATGACTCCTTAAGTTGATTTACATGTTAACTTGATCAGCTTTCCTCCATAATTCTATTAGAAACTTTGTTCATGAAGGTTTTCATAATGTTTAAAGTCCCATACAAATTTATGAGCTTGAGGAATTTTCATCATGTCATGAACAAATGATTTGTAATGTGTTGGACTATTTTAGAATGCATTTTAGAATGCAGAATTAGCTCTAGGGTGTAGAATTCACTTTATAAAATCATGGATATAAAATCTATGTAGAATTAGCTCCAAATCACAGGTGTATAATTAGCTTCATAGAATTTTGAATGTAGAATTTGCACTATCTGTATGTGGCTCTGTGGAATCTAAGATGTACAATTCGCTCTGGAAACTGGTACAGGTGTACATAGAATTGTTTAGGTGGAATGCTGGATGCAGTATTGGCTTTGTAGAATTTAATAATAACAATAATAATGGTAGATTTTTGTATCCTCAGGAATTTGTGTTTAGAGGCAATTTAGGACATGGTTGTGGTTCTATGGAAACTGGGCCACTGAGTTGGCCCAGCACTACACTGTCTTATCAGGATATGTTTTGAATTGTTGAGGCAAACAAAGTTATTAGCATATCTAATATCTAATATCTATGATCTTGTTTATATTTGACATTAATATAATATCACTACCCAGAGGCGTTATGTTAAGCAGTGAGTGAATCTGAAAGACTGACAGCTGAAGTGCACCTATGTGTATGTTCACTCTGGTGCATGCACCGGCACTGTTCATATGTATACATCCATGTGTATGTCTGCATCCTGTTCTTTGAGAACTGGCACCAGGGAATATGATACACATCCCCACGACATTGAGTGTGTAGCCTTGAGGGATAGTTGTCTTGCAATCACTGTAGATTAAGGGTGCCTGAGTGGGAGATATTATCAGGCCCTGCTGTTCACTGGGGGCAGGGGTGATAACAAGCTCTGTGGTTTGGGCCTGATGATCTGTCACCAAGAATCATAAGTATCCGGTTCACAGGCCAGTCATAAAGAGTGATTTGTGCCTTGTGTGGCAGGTTGTTCTTGGGGAGAGACGAGTGGTGCGGCTGGCGGCACCACTGAGGGTGTTAGTCTAGTGATGGAGACAAAGTCCTCACAGAATAGAATGTTGACAAACGTCAGGTCTGTTTACAGCAAGACACACTTTCTGGTGAATTTGACAGCTGGAATGTTATAATGAAGTGGTAGGGTGACGTTGGCTGGGAATAATAGTTTACCAAGAAAATGGTAATTACGATATTAGTACCATACATTTAGTGTTTTAATATCGGGTTTACCGAGGGCAGTTTGTTGCAGGTCAGCCCCAGTGTCCTGCCAGCCCCAGTGTCCTATCAGTCCTTGTGTCCTACCAGCCCTAGTGTTATGCCAGCCCTAGTGTCCATATCAGTCCTAGTGTCCCACTAGCCCTAGTGTCCTGCCAGCCCTGGTGTCCTACCAACCCTAGTGTCCTGTCATTCCTAATATCCTACCAGCCCTAGCATCCTACCAGCCCTAGTGTCCTGCCAGCCCTAGTATCCTGCCAGTCCTAGTGTCCTGCCGGCCAAAGTGTCCTGCCAGCCCCAGTGTCCTGCTGGCCCTAGTGTCCTGCCAGCCATAGTGTCCTGTCAGCCCTAGTGTCCTACCAGCCCTAGTATCCTGCCAGTCCTAGTGTCCTGCCGGCCAAAGTGTCCTGCCAGCCCCAGTGTCCTGCTGGCCCTAGTGTCCTGCCAGCCCTAGTGTCCTGCCAGCCCTAGTGTCCTGCCAGCCCTAGTGTCCTACCAGCCCTAGTGCTCACATTTCCAATCCCCCCTCACCTCATCAAATATCTTAAATACTAGATCCCATGTCCTGCCAAAACAACATCCTACCATGCTCAGTGTCTTAATAGGCAGGTCCTGTCACCTACTTTGTCCACTCTCATAGTTTGCCTACATTCCCGTGTACATGGTGACACATAAATATCTGTGTCTTCAACACATCACGCAAAGAAACACCTTGTAACTGTCTAAACAGCCCAGGTGAAATCTGTCAGTGTTGACAAGTCGACAGCCAGACCCAGAATTACATATTAGGTCAGATTCATTGCCAAGAATTTATCGCCAGGTAATGAGTTGTAGCTGTCCTCTTAAATGCCATGTAGCAATTACTAGATGTCTCAGTCCAGGGATCGGTTGACTTGATTGACCACAATGTTGTCATCAGTGCCAGTGCCTGACAGACATGGGAGACAGTGATACTGACTGGACACAAAGCACCAGCTAATCAGTGAGCCTGCTGGAGTGATAAAGGACAAATGGAGATTCTGGCTGCCGATTGGGCGATTCAATTGAATGTTTCTTGATCTGTGTTGATATGAAGCTAATGTGGCAGTCAGGACTTAAGACTAGTCTGACAGAAGTTATTGAAAGTACTGCAGACAGTAAATGTTGACAGAAGTGGTTCACACAAATCCACTTAGCTCGGACCCCCAGTACCATTGCAGAGGACCTGCCATGGTTTATTCTTCTACTACTGCACTCTTCTCTTTTCCATGTTCTCATCATTCACTTGGACACAGCAGTCTGGCACCATGATATCACAACTTTGACCGCATCAACACAATTGTGTTGTTAAGTCTATAATGTTGTGACTGACTGTCAGAGAAACACAGTTGTGTTGTTAAGTCTATAATGTTGTGATTGACTGTCAGAGAGACACAATTGTGTTGTTAAGTCTATAATGTTGTGACTGACTGTCAGAGAGACACAATTGTGTTGTTAAGTCTATAATGTTGTGATTGACTGTCAGAGAAACACAATTGTGTTGTTAAGTCTATAATGTTGTGATTGACTGTCAGAGAGAGACACAATTGTGTTGTTAAGTCTATAATGTTGTGATTGACTGTCAAAGAGATACAATTGTGTTGTTAAGTCTATAATGTTGTGATTGACTGTCAGAGAAACACAATTGTGTTGTTAAGTCTATAATGTTGTGATTGACTGTCAGAGAAACACAGTCATGTTGTTAAGTCTATAATGTTGTGATTGACTGTCAGAGAAACACAGTTGTGTTGTTAAGTCTATAATGTTGTGATTGACTGTCAGAGAAACACAATTGTGTTGTTAAGTCTATAAGTTGTGATTGACTTTCAGAGAAACACAATTGTGTTGTTAAGTCTATAATGTTGTGACTGACTGTCAGAGAGAGAGACACAATTGTGTTGTTAAGTCTATAATGTTGTGATTGACTGTCAGAGAAACGTACTTGTGTTGTTAAGTCTATAATGTTGTGATTGACTGTCAGAGAGAGACACAATTGTGTTGTTAAGTCTATAATGTTGTGATTGACTGTCAAAGAGATACAATTGTGTTGTTAAGTCTATAATGTTGTGATTGACTGTCAGAGAAACACAATTGTGTTGTTAAGTCTATAATGTTGTGACTGACTGTCAGAGAGACACAGTCATGTTGTTAAGTCTATGATGTTGTGATTGACTGTCAGAGAAACGTACTTGTGTTGTTAAGTCTATAATGTTGTGATTGACTGTCAGAGAGAGACACAATTGTGTTGTTAAGTCTATAATGTTGTGATTGACTGTCAAAGAGATACAATTGTGTTGTTAAGTCTATAATGTTGTGATTGACTTTCAGAGAAACACAATTGTGTTGTTAAGTCTATAATGTTGTGACTGACTGTCAGAGAGAGAGACACAATTGTGTTGTTAAGTCTATAATGTTGTGATTGACTGTCAGAGAAACGTACTTGTGTTGTTAAGTCTATAATGTTGTGATTGACTGTCAGAGAGAGAGACACAATTGTGTTGTTAAGTCTATAATGTTGTGATTGACTGTCAAAGAGATACAATTGTGTTGTTAAGTCTATAATGTTGTGATTGACTGTCAGAGAAACACAATTGTGTTGTTAAGTCTATAATGTTGTGACTGACTGTCAGAGAGACACAGTCATGTTGTTAAGTCTATAATGTTGTGATTGACTGTCAGAGAAACGTACTTGTGTTGTTAAGTCTATAATGTTGTGATTGACTGTCAGAGAGAGACACAATTGTGTTGTTAAGTCTATAATGTTGTGATTGACTGTCAAAGAGATACAATTGTGTTGTTAAGTCTATAATGTTGTGATTGACTGTCAGAGAAACACAATTGTGTTGTTAAGTCTATAATGTTGTGATTGACTGTCAGAGAGAGACACAATTGTGTTGTTAAGTCTATAATGTTGTGATTGACTGTCAAAGAGATACAATTGTGTTGTTAAGTCTATAATGTTGTGATTGACTGTCAGAGAAACACAATTGTGTTGTTAAGTCTATAATGTTGTGATTGACTGTCAGAGAGAGACACAATTGTGTTGTTAAGTCTATAATGTTGTGATTGACAGTCAGAGAAACACAGTCATGTTGTTAAGTCTATAATGTTGTGATTGACTGTCAGAGAAACACAGTTGTGTTGTTAAGTCTATAATGTTGTGATTGACTGTCAGAGAAACACAATTGTGTTGTTAAGTCTATAAGTTGTGATTGACTTTCAGAGAAACACAATTGTGTTGTTAAGTCTATAATGTTGTGATAACAACAGACATTCCTACAGAGTTGTTCTTGTGCGTGCATTTCACAATTACAGGAGCACTGCAGTAATAGTAATAGTGTGGCACAGCATAAAGGTTATTGTAGCTAATTCAGCTGTTTTGTGTATCGTACGTTCACTTTGCAATTTGATATGATTGGATGAGAGGGTGTGATATGCATTCATTCAGTCTTAATTGCACTGACCGACTTTACAGAAACAGTGAAAGAACTCATCACTGATTACTCGGTCAATTGGTGAACTGATACATTCTCGTTGGTGGTTGCAGGGATCCTGTGATGGCAGCAGAACAAACAACCAGTTCCAATACAGACTACACACACATAGAAGGTGAGACAGTGTAGGTTACTCAGTACACAAGTCAGTGACACAGCTTCAGCAGTGACACAGCTTCAGGCCCTGGTGAAGATGTCATCATCCATCATCGTTTCAAAGGCGTTGGAGTGACTGATGTCAATACTTGACTTCGATTACTGTTCCCTGACAGAAAAACTGATTAAAGTTGTAGTAAAGCTATTATGTTACACAGGTCAATTTCACCGAGAAAATATTGTCAATTATATTCCGCTATTACCATAATCAAGACCATGTTTCATTAATTCTATATTAATAGTTATTTATAATCCTGTCAGAATATGAGATTATTTTATGTTGTCAGCATTGTTGTGAACAAATGTGTTGTTTTACGACTAATTTTTTTGTTATTAAACATGACTGAGAGAGATAATTTTCAACTTTTCTTAACATAGGATACTTGGTTCTTTTCTAAACAATGACAAGTTATTGAGACAGGCGCCTCTAACTGTCTAGTCCAGGGACTAGACAGTTAGCTATTGCTCCATCAAGTCATACAAACATGAATGCAGAACATATGGTGTCGTACAAACATTTTGTTGAACATCTGGCCGCAATGGCTTTCTATATGACAAAAACCCTAAAACAAAGCTTTGAAAATGACAGCTGTATTCAGCAATGTTTGATTTACGACATGACATGTCGCCATCATAATGTAATTCACATACAGTCATGTTTCGTTTATCTGCACACTTTGTTTGCCATGTTTTTTGGTCAGATAAATGATCCTTAAAAACTTTATTATACATGGTATCAAGATGGTTCCCACACAAAACGTATGGATCATGAAACAAACGGATTATTGAAGACTTGATAGACGAGTCATGGCTGTGCAACAACTGTTACAAAGCAAAGTGTGATGGATGTCACGTGGATATTTTTACAGTGACACAATCAAAGCACAGCATAACATATATTCCCAGTCACATTTTGAAGCTGTCCCTTCAACCTAATGTGACAACTATAAGACACAACATTGTAGCGGTCAGTTCCTGTCCAAGATCAGCAACACTGCTGCCTACTGACCTGTTCTATTTAGATCTTCATGGTTACTAATGTCTAAAGGAATTACTCAGGTGATAATCATCTCAATAATCAATTTTAATCAAATCGCACACTTTGTAATAGGCGATTAAATTCACCCATTGCTCAATGTTGGCACGTGGCGCATCAATAGTCCATATGCCTCAGGCAGTGGTAGTAGGTAAGCCGTTAGATAGTTAGCACTGTATTCGGTGCTGGTATTTAGTTTTAATTGCAGCCTTCTTTGGCCATCTGCTTTCTTCAATATGGCGATGTACCATACAGTGGTTACAGCAGCAACCTTTGGGCAAGAAAACCCCGAATTGAATCATTGTGATCAATTATGTTATTTTCGTAAATTGTATGATCTCGCATAGAACAAATTGGTATTGGTTGCATAAAATAACAAATATGTCACAATTACACAGCACAGATGCAGGATACATGTTTTAGGCAGGATTATTTATAAGACTAGTATTTTACACTTTTCAACTTTTCTAATAGTTTGTTTGCTCAGATTTGATGGAATACTTGTTATAGAGATTTAACATATACAGATATGTAATGGAATAGTTTGTTTGAGTTTTTATTACAATAGCATGTGTTAGGAAGCATAGTTTTGACTGCCCAGTTTTGACTGACCAGTGTTGTGTCCACAGATGTCTAGTTTTGACTGACCAGTGTTGTGTCCACAGATGTCCAGTTTTGACTGACCAGTGTTGTGTCCACAGATGTCTAGTTTTGACTGACCAGTGTTGTGTCCACAGATGTCTAGTTTTGACTGACCAGTGTTGTGTCCACAGATGTCCAGTTTTGACTGACCAGTGTTGTGTCCACAGATGTCCAGTTTTGACTGACCAGTGTTGTGTCCACAGATGTCCAGTTTTGACTGACCAGTGTTGTGTCCACAGATGTCCAGTTTTGACTGACCAGTATTGTGTCCACAGATGTCCAGTTTTGACTGACCAGTATTGTGTCCACAGATGTGCTGCAGACGCTGGTGGACGGCCGGGAGCAACTGGAGGACCTGTGGGCCGCTCGCCGCCTCAAACTGGACCTCTGTCTACAGCTGAGGCTGTTTGAGAGGGAGGCACTTGAGGTACAACAAACACTGGTTCTCTTTCTTATTTGTTTCCTTTCTCTTCTTTCTAATCCTCCATATCCTCTTCTTTTTCCATACCTTCTCTTTTGTTTTCTGTTTCTCCTCATTTGTCCTCTTCTTTTTCCATACCTTTCTTCTTCTCTTCATTGTGTTCATTATCCATTTCATTATCTTCCTACTTTTCATTCTCTTCTTTTTCACTATCATCCTTGTTCTCAGTCTTATCTTTCTCATCTTTCTTTCATTCTCTTCCATCTTCTTGATTTTCTTCTACTCTCTTGCTGTCCATTGTATATGTTGACAACAGTTGTAGGACTGTAGGAAGGTTTCTTTGTTTTGCTCTTACGTTTAAGATGATTTGATTGATGCGAGCAAGCCTGTGCCATAACCATGAACAAACACGTTCTGGATCGTTACTACATTTTCACCTAATAAAAATAACAAACATTCTTTAATGTGTAAATCATCTTGAACTCAAGCTCACTTTTTGGTGAATTAATATGTTCCTTAACAGTACATGGAAGAAGTTGTAGTTTTGATACATCAAGATACGTTAGATAATTACCACTGTTATACCAACAGAGCCTGTGTTGCCTATCTACGGGTCACTGGGTAATTCCACGGTCACCACCGTTGAATAAACCATCCACTGCTGTTACAACAACAGCAGCTAGTCAAGGAGGATATTTAGCATATCCTACAGCGACTGTGACAGTCATTCACGTATTTTTAGAGAGATATAACGTATGTAGAGTACAGTGACAGTGACTGTGACTGTGACTGTGACTGTGACTGTGACTGTGACTGTGACTGTGACTGTGACTGTGGCTAGAGCGTTGCATTCTCAACCAAGAGAACCTGGGTTCGAATCCATGTCGAATCCAGTTCGTTCACATTACGTTGCTCCAGTTCACTCAGCTATAGGAATGAGTACCTGGCTGTAGACAGTGGTGGATATTTGTGTACGCATACATATTAATTGCAGTGAGGCTGAATGCTTCCTGGAGAAGTTGAGACAGTGTTTGATTGGACAGACCTGCCAGGGAGTAAAGTGTAGAGCACTTTGAACAATCCTAAGGACTGGATACTGTGCTAGGAGAGAAGCGACATTTACGAGTGATGTGTGGTTGTAGATCACGTCACAGCTGGAGCTGTGGGCGGAGGAGCTGGAGCATATGGAGCTGAGCACAGACATGCTCCAGTCGGAGAAGTACCTGCAGACACACAACGAGAGCATCCTGCACATGCAGAACTGTGTCTTTGAGGTGCTACAGCGTGGCCAGGAGCTAGCACAGGTGGGTGCCTTCTTCCAGATACTGGACTGGGCCCTTGCAGGGCGTAAAAGTCCAATGAAGTTTATGCTCTTGGGGTGGTGTATGCTCTCTTAAAACAAACAGTTAATATGTAAAAAATGCTGTTAAAACAGTAATAAAGTTATTGTATGGACCACGGGTGAGTTAAAAAGTCTATATATGATGTACATAAAGGTCTCATGAAGAAATTATTGGCTGGCAGATGTTGAGACACCATGGCCAGCCCTAAAATAAAAGCCTCTGGGCAGGAGGTGGCCTATAGACTTGTGGGGAGAAACGTCTTTTAATTATGACGCTGACCCATTAGTTATTATGCATACTTATTTCACACCTGTCGCAATGGGCACAGTTCTGAATGATCTGTCTCGGACAGGTTTGACTATGTTATTAATGCTAGCAGACATGTCCATCCTCAGACGGTGCAACGTACAGAGTTGTGTCAAACAGTTTCACAAATCGAATCAAAACAAAATACTTTTATTTATCCTTCGTGGGGAAATTTTCTTATGATGTTCAAGAGATTAAAAATGATTAATAAATAAAATATGTTGTACGAGAGATTATAGTAAAATCAAGTATTCATATTATTCATACTAAAATGTTTCTTAAAGATTAGATAATTTGAACAGTTATTTGCAATGTTGTGATTTTAGGCGATTGTTCAAAACTACATAAAATGTCCATTGATCATTGTTTTATAAATTGAACAATCATAGAAAACACATACGTCATTGCAAACAATCGTCAGACATCTGGCTCAAATTGTGACAAATCAATAAGTAAATGGCAACATCCAATGACCAGAGCCAGTTTTGTGAAGCTGCTGAGAAAGATCTTAATGCAAAGACATAATTTGTGTTGATAAATTATGCTGTTATTATTTCAGTAGGCAAACGTAGGAGTGTACGCAAACACGTGCTGCTATGTAATTGCCTAATTTTAAGTATGCCTCATGAAACCGGCCCCAGATTGATGCCCGTAAATGTTTGTTGGTAGGTGTTTGAGCAGACAGGCGTGCAGCTGATGGCAAATTCACAGTACGACGCTCTGACCCGCATCAAGACACTGCTTGAGTTTCTACACGAACGAGAGATGGACTTAGAGGACATGGGAGAACAGAAACGTGTCAAGCTGGAGCAGTGTGTGCAACTGAGGCACTTTGAGAATGAGGCGAAACAGGTGGGTCTTCGTTTCTGGGTCTACTACTGTCAGGCGCCGTGGTTGAGCAGTTAGAGTGCTGGACTGTTGATTGGTTGAATCAAGGTTCGAATTGTTGACCCCATGAAATTTCAACCCAGGTGCGGTCCATATTCTATAGGGTTCCATATCCTGTCTCAGATTATGGACTTCGCATAGAAAATGGAACCCTATATATATCTATAGGGGTCCATTTTCATTCTGTTTCATTGAACATGATGGATCCCATGGAAAATGACCTACCAGGGTAGATTCCATGTAGTATTGATGATCAATTCCTGATGAAACTGAGTCATACTTGTGATTCCAGTCGAGTTCTTATTAGCTTGTTTGAGCACTGTTAAAAGGGAAATTGACCAGTTAAGTGAAGTTTCAAAGCATTTTCTATGTGGGTCCATATTCTGTTTGACACAGGCCAAGTGGTGGTGCCGTACTGATTTGGTTGCTGTGTCGAAACTCAGGCAATTTTGTTCACCCTACATTGCCTGAGTTTTTGGAAGAGATGAATTAAACCGTTGGTCACTTCAATGTGGTGTTCATGAAGTAAATGGGAAAAGCCTGTCATGGACTCACTGAGCTGGCATCTCAGTCTCTCATCTCCCAATGTCAGAATAATAAACCTATGATCATAGGCATTTACTGGAAGAACACTGTTTTGGATGTTCCAGTGGGATGTGTGTGCTATATTAATATAAGTCTGTTTATAGAATCTCATCAATCCTGGCACATTAGAGCATCAATAGATATGATATTTGTTTCTAAATGTTACTAGGACTGATAAGCTTCATTAGTTACAACATTTCTGCTCTGTCAAATGTTTTGTGCTTGTGTTAGATGTGTTTGTGCCCAGTTAAATGTGCTGTGTCCATGTTAGATCTGTTCATGCCTTGTTAAATGTGATGCACCTGTGTTAGATGTGTCTGTGTCATGTTAAATGTGTTGTGCCCATGATAAATGTGTTGTGCCTGTGTTAGATATATTTGTGCCATGTTAAATGTGTTAGATGTGTCGTGTTAACTATGTTTGCCCGTGTAGGTTCTGGCGTGGATCAAGAATGGCGAGGCAATGTTAGCAGCGACCCTCGTCTGCCCCAACAATGTACACGAGGCAGAACAACTGAGGAAGGAGGTAGAACAGTTCCAACTGGCCATCGAGGTACGTGACAGATGCGACATATACATGACATACATGTATACATGACATGTGTGACATACGTGACATACATGTATACATGACATACGTGACATACGTGACATATGTGACATACGTGACATGCAGCTGCTGTAGAGAATACATCACTGTTCAAATAAATTGCATTGATCAAAATAATAATACTATATAAAGTCACTGCGAGAGAAAATGTTTGAGAGCGTTAACCTTATTGCATGAGTCATTTCTCTGTCTTGACTTGACACAAGTCATGTCAGTGTGTACCATGATCTCAGCGACATGACTTTAATCATGTCTTTGATTTATCTCAATCTTGACCTGACTCGAGTTATGTGTGTCTTTGACATGATAGGAGTCACATCTATGACCTGTAACAGGCCATATGTTTGCAGGCATATATACAAGTCATGCCTATACAAGTCATTGCTCTACACAAGTCATGTCTCATGTTTCAGTCGGCGGCACTACAGCTGACGGAGAAGGCACAGCACATGATCAACAACCACCACTACAGCAGCGAGATCATTCGCTCAATTGGTGAGAACGTCACCACTAGGTGGCAGCAGCTGATGTGCCATGCGACGGATCGAATCAAGTTGGTCGTATCGGCACGTAATTGGTTCAAGACAGCCGAACAGGTAGAAATGAATGTGTTCCTGTCTTCCCCTGGCTGTGTGTTATGTCTGGCCAAGTGTGATTCCTTAGATGTGTTTGAACTGTTGAAGGTGTTTTGTGTGCAGATGTGTTTTGTTTGCCTGGATATGTTTGTGTGTTATGCATGTCTTAGTGAGTTTGTACACGTGTTTGTTCAAACATACATGTAAGTATGTTTTGGGCCAGTGTGTTTTCACCTGGACATGTTCTAGGTTAACACATGTTCACCTGGATATGTACTGAGCCAGAGTGTGTCTATTTGGATATGTTCTGAGCTAATACAATTTCACCTGGATGTGTTCTGACTCAACACCTGTTCACATGGATGTGTTTTGAGCCAATGTGTGCCCACCTTGATGTGTCCCGAGACAATACGTATTCACCTGGATGTGTTCTGAGCAATGTGTGTTCGCCTGGATGTGTTCTGAGGTAACATGCTCTACCTTGATGTGTTCTGAGCCAAGATGTGTTGACGTGGATGTGTTCTGTGCCAGTATGTGTACACATGGACCAATATGTGTTCACCTAGAGGTGTTCTGAGCCAATACATTATCACCTGGATGTGTTCCGAGTCAACACGTGTTTCCCTGGGTGTGTTGTGTAGGTGTGTTCGGTGCTGGAGAGCCTGGAGCGTGAGTACCGTCGGGAGGAGGACTGGTGCAGCACTGAGACAGTAGCCTCCTCCAGCGACAAGGCCGCGGCCATGCAGCAACTCATCCTGAAACACCAGGAGAAGAAGGAGGCATTCCTCAAGGTCAGGAGGGGTCATGTATGATATGGGGTCAGGGGTCATACATGTGTAGGGTCATGGATATTATGCGGGGTGTCATTCAGTTATTTAATCATTTATGTTTTATGTACCTAGAATGTGTTACACTCGGTTGACATCTTGGCATTTTGTGGTTGATTATACAGTTGATCACCAGGTGGTAGCACGTTACAACAGCTTTCTATGGAATATTTGTTTCAAGTAAACAGATAGTGCGAGTGGTCATCCACTGTTATTGTCAGCTCTTGATGCTTTGTGTCTGTGATAGGAAATGTATTTTGTAGTACCCCCAGCACATGTTGATCAGTGATCATTTGTGAGCAGTTTAGGGGAAGATGTTTTTGTAAATGGCGGAGGGAGTATTCATTGCCAGTGTGATGGTTGTAGGCGTGCACATTGGCACGACGGACAGCCGAGACCTTCCTCAAATACTTCCATCGCAACTTCCTCGCTATGAATCTGGTTCGCGACCCAGAATTGGAGGTCAAAGGTCAGTAACATACATTTCCGTTTCGTGCAATTTTAACATCAGAGCATGCACAGTTGCTGTTGGAAAATAGGGCATCGTAGAAAAAGATAATCTGCAGATATTTGTTGGGTGAAATTCAGTTATATTCCTGTTGTTTGCAGCGACCCTGGAACATCTTCTGAAGCAAGAGAATGTTGTCTTGGAGTACTGGACAGCGACGATGCGCCGACTCGATCAGTGCCAACAATACGTGTTCTTTGAGAGTAGCGCAAAACAGGTATGTTTGCTAACTCATCATCTCACTACGATGTGAGGGGAATCGTGTGTGAATGTTATAAACTATTTTCAAGAAGAATCTATCAAATATAGAGAGTGCTGTGCTACACAGTCACCTAATATGATGGACTAGTTTTCGTTTATTATATTTATATGGATCTCACAGGTAAATTATATCGAGCATGGTTTCATTTAGCCACATCTCATAAATATCAGTAAACCTGCAATGATATATTTATATGTTGTCCTCAAACATTGTGCAAACTGATTTGATTACCAGTCTTCATGCATTAAGTTTAGCATGTTGAATGCCTCCCTGAAACGTTGCGTGATTGCATTTACGCAAACATTGATGTTAAAAGTGAACTACATGCAAATAGAAAACAGATGCACTCCGAAGCAGTGACTTCCTTGTTCAAATGCCACGTGAAGCCTATCACTTTGAGTAGGGGAATCTTGTTAAATCTTCATAATTGTTTTTGTGTCCATGTACGTTGTCGTTATACCTTGTTAGTTATGGTTAATCTTGTGACTGCAGGCGCTGGAGTGGATCCATGACAACGGCGAGGTGTACCTGTCGACTCACACCAACGCCGGGAAGAACCTGGAGGAGACACAGACTCTCCTCAAGGAACACAACGAGTTCAAGGCCAGGGCAAAGGTCAGCTCAAAGTATTTTCAGTTGTTATCGTTACCATATTCATTGGCAGTGGTTGGTCAGAATTGGCACACTGATGGGTAATTTTCCACAGTTATTCAAGTTGATGAGGAGGCTCGGCACCAAGTTGTTTACAACTTGGATTTGTATGTTTTTCTCAGAGTCTGCAAGGTCAATCTTGACACTGGTATGTTTTGTAAACATAGCAGTGTAGTTGGCGGCATCTCAGTTCAGTCTGAGTTTGTGATCATAATGTTGTTAACAAAATTCTTAATTATATCAAAATATATTTATTTTATATGAGCGAAATATTTATTTGCACAGAAACCTTTATAGGCTTATTTGTGCTGCAGAAATAATATGACTAAAACATTTAAAATGCTTGTTCTAAAATGGCTTCATTCAAGAAAGTGTATGATGGGTCGATGCATCTGCCAAACATCATCAAACATTGGCCCATAATCATCAAGTCTATCCAGGATGGAAATTGTTGGAGATTTTCTTAGAAATCTCCACCCCTCCCAAAAGAAATGTAGCTAAAACCAGTAATCATATTAATCCAGTCCCATGTGTTGTTAAACTGAACAATTTTGCACCTTGCAACTATCAGCTCAATTGTTCTGACTAATCTCCAACAACTATGTCTGTAGTCTAACATAAAAGATTCACATCCTGTTTCTCATGTGACTAATAAAATCCCAGCCAAAAATGTGTCGACATATTCCATCCTGGTAACCCTGTGTACGCAAGTCAGTGGCTGTCAATCACCAGGTGGGCGGAGTTTAGCATTATACGGCATGTTCACAATGTTCCATTTCCTATTTAAATTCATTTCGCATAATGAGAGCTTTTACACAAAGCACAAAGACTGCACAATGGAGACGTTTGCCCCCTCAAGTAATTGTCTGTGTAACTGTCTGAAGGACAAGGGTTAAATTCACACAATGTGACGAGGGTTAAACTTGACTGCATAACAAAGCTGCTTCAGAAGCTGTGTCACAAATCCAGTAGCGAGTTTTGTTTTCTCATTTAATATTTTGGATGTTTTAAATGGACAGTAATATTGATGTTATTTTACAAGTATTATTGAGTTGCGTTTATGGAGTTATTTCTCAAGATTATTGATAGAACATAATTGGTAAGAGAAATGTGACAGGACGATTTCTCTCTGTTTTGTGTAAGTTAACAAGTGAACAGATTGACTTTAATTAATATTTTCATAATTATATTTCCTAACACAGATGAATGAATCTTCAGATTGTCTGAGCAAAGTTGCCAGCTCAAGTACATCATTATATCATAATATATTTATACAACAACTGATTTTCAAAATTGTAATTGAATCTATAAGATTTACTTCATTTACCCCTGGGCAGTTACAAATTGTGGTTTGCCAGGCTTTGTTGTGAACGGACATAATTGGATGTGCATTGTACTGCCTGTGTCTGTCATAATTGATTGATGTTAAAGGATTACGAGGAAAAAAACAGGTGCTGTTTTCGGCTTAATGAACTTCACTAACAGTGATTTATTTTAGCGCAGCACAGTTCATTCCGACCTGAGGCTGCTTGATATGGTGAAGCACATTGGAAACTGTTTTTATCTGGAGAATTTCTGCATAATTTTAGTTGCATTGTTTCCTGGCAGTGGCTGAGAGATGGCGTATGAACACAAAGATTATTGTCTGTGAGGTAGCACTGGTTGCTTAGTTACAGTGGTGAGCATTTTCCTGGAATGTTTTACACTCAAGTTTACATGAATGAGGTAAGAAGTAGTTAAACGGTATTTGGTGTGTAATTCAGGATATGTTTTCTCAACTGCCAGGGATACGTGATGTGGCTATCAAATGCAACACAATTATGTGGCCATAACTGTGTAGCCTTGTTAGTTTATAATTTAGATGTTATACCAAATTTTTTATGCATTTGAGATCTGTTAGTGTTGTTTACCATTTGTTACAAATGTTACTTTAAAACTTTGTCAAATTTTATACTATCTGCAATTGAAATGATGATAATACAATGTATATTACTTCATTTCCAATAACTGATATGTATTGAATGGGACTTGCTGTTGTGAAAGATACGAACATAAGTAAACTACTTGTGACTATTTACCAATTACAGAACAACTGAAAATATAAACAAACCAAGAAAAGATAAACAAAAATACAGAAATGGTATAAAAACATCAAACTAACTGAACATATTTTATGTAGGTAAAACAAAAATGAGGTTAAATGAGAGCATTATAATTAAATGCTCTGTGATTAAATGTCATAAATTTATGGTGGTTTTACTAGGAAGTACCTATGGCTGTACTTGATAGTTGTCATTGTCCAGGTTTAGTTACTATATAACCACAGAATGATTTTTATACTTAGAAGCCATGGTCTAAAGGTTCTGCTTTGGTTTAAGGGAGAGGATGAGAACTTGTTCAAATCACCCACCTTTTTTTTCTAGTGCAGTAATCATGAAATTCTGCTCTAAGTTTTTCATGTTTAACAGATGTATCTTTCCAGAGAATGAACAATGCTGTTTTTGTGCAAAGAATAATTATCCAAAAACTTTACTTCCATATTTCTATGGTTTGCTTGGCAACATTCTTAGAACATTGACATCAGGCATAAGAACATATACAGAGGATAAACAAAATTAAAATAATAACTGATACAAAAATAAAATGCATAAATAAATAAAAGAATAATCACAGCATAAAAAAAACTGAAAAAAACCTGACACTGAAACAGTATGAATAAATAAAAGCTATGTGGACTTTAAACCTGTGAGTGCACGCCTAGATCAGTGTTTATTCACTGAGGTGTCATGTAAATGAAACAGAAACAGAAACCACGACATGCAGGTTGTGAACAACCTATCCTCATTATAATGACGCCTGGAGTAGAACATGTGATGACTTGGTATAGAAAGGACATATTTAGAGCAATCTATTCTAAAAGTGTGAACGCTGTTAATACAGAAATCATGCTGAGATCACATTACCCATATCTTGTTAAGGTTGCAGTCGATCATGAACAGTATACATGGATATAGCTCAAGGTGTTTTGCTCAAAAATTATTTCACCTTCTAATTACAATTAATTTTTTAATGCAGTTATTTAAAAAAGTAACATTATTAACGCGGCCATCTGTATCTGTGATCAAGGCATGATAAAATGTCCGCTACATATACCAGGAGACAACCATTTCTATAATGTTCCTTGTATACAATAAATAGAAAGATATGCTCCTGTAGAAAACATCAGGGACTACTCATGTGACTTCACATGACACCAGCTATAGACACTTGACACCGCTTCTGTTGAACCTGGAGCCCCATTAGTCAGCTATTAATAGCCATTCTGTAAT
Organism: Ridgeia piscesae; assembly: GCA_025642075.2. Lineage (NCBI taxonomy): Eukaryota > Metazoa > Annelida > Polychaeta > Sabellida > Siboglinidae > Ridgeia > Ridgeia piscesae. The sequence goes on along the minus strand of JAODUO010000107.1, from coordinate 596,091 downwards.
ACCTTCCAGGGCTTCCTCAAGTACTCTGTATTGTGTTACCATAACATATGTCTGTCTAAAGTCAGCCTCTTGCCAAACAGAGAATTGATAAAAACAATTGGATGTAACTGTATGGAATCTACATACATTTATATATGTATACTTATTTTTTTACCATGTGACAAACACTATTAGCCAAAGAGAGAATTGATTATCGGAGATAATCGTATAATATTTACATATATAAATACTGATTTTTTAACAAGTGATAAACAATATGGTAGATTACATAGCAGGAAATAAGCAAAGTTAACCACAATCCAAAATTAAATCCATCCAGGTACTTTGTTATTTGTTTACCCTTTCATAAAAATATGTTGAAACTAAGACACAGAACACTCCAAGAAAGTTGCCAAAATAATGACTATGACTATTCTTACAAATTAATTTCTAATCTATTTGTGTGCCCGTGAATATCTGTTGGTGTCTGATAGGTATAAAAATAAATAATCAGAATAAAAAGGAATGTTTCTGGGGAAAATACAAACTCTGTAATCCTGATTTAGGAACTGTAACCACCATATCACATGAAACTAAGTTGCAATATGCACATGTTATCTCTTAGGTCCGTGTTCTGTCTACTTCCTGGTGTGGGTTAGATATATGGCTGTAGTTGCGTTTTACTGGTGGGAACTTGCAAACAGGAACTAGATCGGCCAGTTTGTTGTGAGATGTCAGCCGTGTATGAAGTCAGACTTCGGAGCTCAGGCTATAAGTGGCATGAGTCTGATGTGTATTGCATGAAGGTAACATGTTGCAGAATACAGTGTCATAACCAGAAAAATTATGTTATGTTGTTTTGTTTTCTGGTTACCACATCTGTGGCGTCAGTGGGTTTGGTTAGATTTGGTTGTTGAGGGTTTCAATCAAAATTTCCGATGTGGTGTTGTTTTTGGTTTTGTTTTGTTAATTGCATCTCTGTTTCAATGCCACGGTGATGGAGATGGATAGGATTCGTAACTGTTCATCCAGACAAGGGGTAAAGCTGCCGTGTTTATGTTGTAACTGAAAACCCGAATGAACATATGGAGTGTTGCTGAATGCTTGTAACCTTTCACATGTGGCCAGCCTGTGAACCAAATCACTGATTAAATATTTGTCGTTGGTAACCAAGAAAAGTGTCATGAAAATTTATCGTAGGCCCGTGTAGTTGACATTTTTTCATCTCATAATGTTATTCAGAAGGTCTTAAGGTAACGCTGTTTCTGTGGGTGATACACACAGATGGTTTGTTGTTGTGTATTGTTTTCTGTGACGTAGGTAATTTGTTGATTACATGACGTGTGATGTTTGTATTGACTGTGGTGGCAGTTGTAAGTGCAACATGAATACTTGTAAAAGATCAACAATGTGACAGGTGAGTCAAGGCAGTTGTGGTGAAACAGTTAGATGTGTCACATTGGAATCCAGGATATGAAACCCAACTGGAAAAACCACCCAGATGTAACACCATTGGAAACAACGAACCAAGACATAACCCCACTAGAAACAACATAGCCTCATTTACAAATGAGAATTATGGACAAAACCTCACTGAAAAAACGTTATATGTAAAAATTAAAAATAAACACCTTAGAATATAGTTGATATTTGTATTTTGGATAACTAGAACCATGGCTCTGATGCCTGTATTAAATTCCGGACACACAAAAGAAAAAATTACATTGAGTGTGTTTCAGAAGACAAACAGAGGATGACAGTTAGTGACAGTTGTTGACATAATACTTCCGGAAACCCGGGAGAAGTTAGTGACAATTGTTGATCCAATGTTGCATGAAACACAAGAGAAGGTGACAGTTAGTGAAAATTGTTGACACAGTGTTGCAAGAGACATGACATAAGGTGACAGTTAGTGACAGTTGTTGACACAGTGTTGCAAGAGACATGACAGAAGGTCTCAGTTAGTGACAGTTGTTGACACAGTGTTGCAAGAGACATGACAGAAGGTCTCAGTTAGTGACAGTTGTTGACACAGTGTTGCAAGAGACATGACAGAAGGTCTCAGTTAGTGACAGTTGTTGACACAGTGTTGCAAGAGACATGACAGAAGGTCTCAGTTAGTGACAGTTGTTGACACAGTGTTGCAAGAGACATGACAGGAGATGCGAGAGAAGGTGAAGCTGCTTGCTAGACATGGTGGTCAGTTAGTGACAGTTGTTGACACAAGTGGTGTGCAGAGACTGAGAAGGTGACAGTTAGTGACAGTTGTTGACACAATGTTACAGGAGACAAGAGAGAAGGTGAAGCTGCTGCTGCAGGTGGCTGACGGACTGGTGGAGAAGATGACAGTTAGTGACAGTTGTTGACACAATGTTACAGGAGACAAGAGAGAAGGTGAAGCTGCTGCTGCAGGTGGCTGACGGACTGGTGGAGAAGATGACAGTTAGTGACAGTTGTTGACACAATGTTACAGGAGCAAGAGAGAAGGTGAAGCTGCTGCTGCAGGTGGCTGACGGACTGGTGGAGAAGTGACAGTTAGTGACAGTTGTTGACACAATGTTACAGGAGACGAGAGAGAAGGTGAAGCTGCTGCTGCAGGTGGCTGACGGACTGGTGGAGAAGATGACAGTTAGTGACAGTTGTTGACACAATGTTACAGGAGACAAGAGAGAAGGTGAAGCTGCTGCTGCAGGTGGCTGACGGACTGGTGGAGAAGATGACAGTTAGTGACAGTTGTTGACACAATGTTACAGGAGACGAGAGAGAAGGTGAAGCTGCTGCTGCAGGTGGCTGACGGACTGGTGGAGAAGATGACAGTTAGTGACAGTTGTTGACACAATGTTACAGGAGACAAGAGAGAAGGTGAAGCTGCTGCTGCAGGTGGCTGACGGACTGGTGGAGAAGATGACAGTTAGTGACAGTTGTTGACACAATGTTACAGGAGACAAGAGAGAAGGTGAAGCTGCTGCTGCAGGTGGCTGACGGACTGGTGGAGAAGATGACAGTTAGTGACAGTTATTGACACAATGTTACAGGAGACGAGAGAGAAGGTGAAGCTGCTGCTGCAGGTGGCTGACGGAGTGGTGGAGAAGATGACAGTTAGTGACAGTTGTTGACACAATGTTACAGGAGACAAGAGAGAAGGTGAAGCTGCTGCTGCAGGTGGCTGATGGACTGGTGGAGAAGATGACAGTTAGTGACAGTTGTTGACACAATGTTACAGGAGACAAGAGAGAAGGTGAAGCTGCTGCTGCAGGTGGCTGACGGACTGATGGAGAAGATGACAGTTAGTGACAGTTGTTGACACAATGTTACAGGAGACGCGAGAGAAGGTGAAGCTGCTGCTGCAGGTGGCTGACGGACTGGTGGAGAAGATGACAGTTAGTGACAGTTGTTGACACAATGTTACAGGAGACGAGAGAGAAGGTGAAGCTGCTGCTGCAGGTGGCTGACGGACTGGTGGAGAAGATGACAGTTAGTGACAGTTGTTGACACAATGTTACAGGAGACGAGAGAGAAGGTGAAGCTGCTGCTGCAGGTGGCTGACGGACTGGTGGAGAAGGTGACAGTTAGTGACAGTTGTTGACACAATGTTACAGGAGACGAGAGAGAAGGTGAAGCTGCTGCTGCAGGTGGCTGACGGACTGGTGGAGAAGGTGTCAGTTAGTGACAGTTGTTGACACAATGTTACAGGAGACAAGAGAGAAGGGGAAGCTGCTGCTGCAGGTGGCTGACGGACTGGTGGAGAAGATGACAGTTAGTGACAGTTGTTGACACAATGTTACAGGAGACGAGAGAGAAGGTGAAGCTGCTGCTGCAGGTGGCTGACGGACTGGTGGAGAAGGTGACAGTTAGTGACAGTTGTTGACACAATGTTACAGGAGACGAGAGAGAAGGTGAAGCTGCTGCTGCAGGTGGCTGACGGAGTGTTGGAGAAGATGACAGTTAGTGACAGTTGTTGACACAATGTTACAGGAGACGAGAGAGAAGGTGAAGCTGCTGCTGCAGGTGGCTGACGGACTGGTGGAGAAGGTGACAGTTAGTGACAGTTGTTGACACAATGTTACAGGAGACGAGAGAGAAGGTGAAGCTGCTGCTGCAGGTGGCTGACGGACTGGTGGAGAAGATGACAGTTAGTGACAGTTGTTGACACAATGTTACAGGAGACGAGAGAGAAGGTGAAGCTGCTGCTGCAGGTGGCTGACGGACTGGTGGAGAAGGGACATGTGCATGCAACCAGCATCAAGTCGTGGGTGGCGGCTGTGGACCGGCGCTACAAGGACTTCTCCTGCCGCATGGAGAAACATCGCGTGAAGCTCGAGACAACGCTTGGACTCACACACGACGTACGTCTCAGTGTTCCCGGTTGTCTTTGTGTTGTTAATGTCCATTACTGGGCAGTTGTTAGCCTTTATCCTGTGCTACAGAGGCCTGATAGTTTGCAGCCTATGTCACTGTCAGAATCATGTTTAAAAGTGTGTCATCAAAGTTTGCCTTTCCCACCACTGCGGTTATGCGTGCAAATTACATTACTATATTTGCATGACATCACTTAGATGAAACAGTCCCGCATATAGTTGTCATTAAAAAAAATTCTTAGGTTTTTGTAATAAATAAAAAAAATTGAGGTCAGACTTTCACAAAGGTAGATGACCAAATGTACAAAAGCTCTAAATGTTTGACTTCCAGTTTTATGACGGCTTGGTGGACAGTTTGCTAGGCATCTGGTCCAGTGGACCTCTGTTGTATTTGCCACGTGTTCTGTGGAGGAGATTGTGCAGATTGTCTTGTCTAAGTTGTTCTTTCTTTCCCACAGCCCCAGGAGGATCGACAGAGTGACCCAAATTTGGAGGAGAAACTTCAGCAGGCAGCGAAGGAACTGAATGAGGAGAAGAGGAGGTCTGCTCGCAGGAAGGAGTACGTGCAGCTTTCTGTTTGGGGGAATAGTCCTGCCAAAAGTAAACCTGTTGCGCTGCATTTTTACATTTGGTTTTCCAGTGCCCATTATCTGTTTCATGTGGGTTTTATTTTGTGCTATTTATCAATCTTTTATTTTTCAATTTGTTTCTGTTGTGTCACTGATATGGTGTCCCCTCTGACATGGCAGCAGCTTTTTGCATTTTGAAGAAGCTTAGCTATTGGCAACAGGTTATATTTACAGGTGGATTTTCAATGCAAAGTTTTTTATTTAAAAAATAAAATATTCACCAGATTTCTGGAGCGCAAAGACAAGTGTTGGAAAAAAGCATGTCATATTGTTTCTTATACTGTGTCTGACTCTGTTGGTCATTGTAGGTTCATCATGGCTGAACTGCTGCAGACAGAGCGCACTTATGTCAAAGACCTGGAGACCTGCATCGATGTGAGTCTACACAGTCATAGAGCAGGCCTCAGTTGCTGGCCCTGTGGAGATAGTAATGTATTGTATATCTAGATACGTATGTAAGTAGTTTATCAATGGATTGTATTAATACGAAAATTAGATGGAGGACCAGAAATAGCTCCATGTTTACAGCGTACAAGTCGGAACTGAAATCTACCGCTCCCCCCATTTGCAATTCATTCTTGTAGTATATGATATAATTGATGCAAACTAAAAACAGTTAGTTTTATCAATTATACAATCAGCTGGTCCGTGTTCTCACAGTTTACAGTCAGCTGGTCCGTGTACCATGTCCTACTGATGTTTGCAGTGCTACATGGCAGAGATGTTGGCACCAGACAAGGAGTTGCCCGCGGGCATCTCGGGCAAACATGACATCATCTTCGGCAACATCCAAGATATCTACAATTTCCATAACAAGTGAGTACTATATATTTTCTTCTTCAGAACTGGGCCTCTCTCAGCATAATCTGTAAAATCGGCACATTTAGTTTGAGATGAATATAAATTAGCTGCTGTTGGCAGTGACTACCGGTATGTTGAAATATACACTTTGAATGTAACTGATTTGACCTATAGTACCATGAAAATAATCATCATACTTAGAATTAGAAGTTGTTGGCAAATACAGATGTACATCTCTGACTGGATTGGTTCTAAGGTAATGCATCCTGCGACTTCTACATCTATGCCAACTTTTTAGATTTAACAAGATTTAACAAGATTGCCACCTAGAGATTCAACTCTAGATGGCAGGTGGACTAGGAAGCCATTTGGTCTATTTTCTGCTTCTACTGTGTCGGGATAGTTTAATTAGAACCGTTTAGTAATTTTTCTTGGTTGCTGCAGACTTTGTAAATGTTGCTGATGAGGTTTGGGCTGCAGCCATGGACCAACATGTGTGCTGCTTTGCACTGTCACCCCAGTGCTGAGTGACTTGAGCTAGATATTCATGTATGCCAGATGCAAGGGATTCCTTTGTCTATTGTAGCATCTTCTTGAAAGAACTTGAGAAATATGAGATGTTCCCTGAGGATGTTGGTCATTGCTTTGTCACATGGGTAAGTGGCTTCACCCCTTAGTAATTCTAGTAATATTAATAACAGTTGAATTTCTATAGCACCTACATCCTTGAGAATCCAAGCTCAGAGGTGTAGAAGGAGCTTGTCATATCAAGATTACAGTTTGTTGTGATTGTTAGTGTGAAGCTATCCAACCAGCTTCTATTTTAAATACATTGAAATTGAAACTAATCTACTGAGATAGTCCCAAACAATCTCCTCATTGTGACCATGTTCGTGAATTCATAGTGTGCCAGTTTAAAAAGTAGCATTCGTGTTATATATAAAATAATCCACTTGATTGAAGTAATATTACAGTTAATAATTACTTATCTTAATTATTTAGAGAATAGTTGTAGCTATAACATTATTATGGCCCAAACTATTGTAAATTTTGGTATTTTAAATCTGTTAATTAAATAACCTTATCATTTATCACCCTCGATCATTAGATGTATAGTGTCTGTTTTAATAATATATCTTATCTGATACATTATCAGATCCGTAATTGCTCTTTGTGCTTCGTAATATATTAAGAGATGGCGTAGAATTGCAGCATTAGGAAACAATGATAAACATTCTGTAACATGCATTGTTCTCATTGCACTTTGTCTTAGGCCGAGAGATTCTCAGTGTACGTGACATACTGCAAGAACAAACCAGACTCCAACCAGGTCCTGGTGCAGTACGCCGGCTCATTCTTTGAGGTCAGTGTCTCCTGTTTCCAACGCTATCTCTTTCTCGTGCACGGGTTTCTCTACATCTTAAATTGACTCTCAGAATGTCTTCGCAAAACAATGTAGTATAAGTATAAGTAATTGTAACACTTCTATGATGCCTGTTTCCTTGAATATTCAAGCTCATATGCAGAACAAACAAAAGCATTATGTGTAATCATAAATGGGATGAGACAAGAGTCGTCATTGGAGCATAGGACCATCAACAATTTATGATGGAAAAAAAATCAAAAGATGTTGAATTTTTACGAAAAATATCTATACTTTTAGAAGCTTGACTTGTAATAGGGAGGAGATTCCAATCATATGCCCTGTGAAAAGAACAAATATAGTGCAACAGCGGACATTTCAGGGAAAGTTTAAAGCTTGTAAGCCCTGTTTGGTCTTCATAATTGATTTATCTCTTTATCTTGTAAACTGAAAACTTGATCATAAATGTTATCGTTAAATCAAAAATATATTGAACATCTCAAGAGCACAAACTGAAGACTGATTGTGAATGTGATTGTTAACCCTTTTCTCCCCATGTGCAGGCCATACAGCAGGAGAAGCGACTGAACGGACCAGTGGCGTCATACCTCATCAAACCAGTTCAGAGGATCACCAAGTATCAGCTCCTTCTCAAAGATCTGCTCTCCTGTTGTGAGGAAGGGAAAGGAGAAATAAAGGTCAGTCTTTATGCAAGTTCTAGTTGTTTCCTGCACTCGGCAGCATTCTATTAACAGGCTAGTCTGTATATGTTGTGGTTACAACGTTATGAACTTATGAGATCTCATTGAACTAGTCAGTCTTTTTCAGAACATTTACACCAAGCCGCCCTTTCTTTGCTGACACTGAAGGTGGTCACTGCCAGGTGCTTGTCGTCCTCAGTGGTTCTTTTACGTCCCAAACTGAGACAGGACCGACATTAACATGATTCTTGGATTCATTAGGGATAGTCCCCAATGTTGAGAGCCAGGTTTTTGCAACAAGTATACCATGCCTGCCTTGTCTGTGTAGTGAACACAATCCATGTCAGGTGGATGTGTAACAACTACACTGCCTGTGCCTCTCTACACTATTACAGTCCTTTATTTCTACATTGTATCACAACATATGCCCGTGGGAGCAGACATGTCATATACATGTAACTGTGTAGATGGAGAAAGGCACTATTGGTTAATTTAGTACAGTAAATTTGGGCTTACAAATTTTAATGTGAACATTTCAAATGAGCTTACAAAAGGTGTACTTTATAAAATGGTCATCATTTAATTTTTTAATGATTAGTAAAAGGTGATGTTTAATTGGTGATAGGACATTATTGTTTTTGTAATATTTTAATATTTGTAAAAGCCTGGGATATGTGATGATTATAAACGTCTTGGTCATTGCAATATTCCAGTTATGAACTTGGTTATGAGCTCAGATTGGGTGTTGCGCTCAGATTGGGTGTTGCGCTGTCTTGGCTATAAAAACTGGATGCACTCCTAATTATAATAACAATAACAGTTCTTTGTCTTGCCAGCTAACTAGCGCAGTCACACAGTTGATTTAGTTTAAAAATACGAATAACAATGTCACTAAAATTTATTTCATCAATTAAAACTAATAACCTATACAATTCCCCAAGTCAGTGGTCACATGCAGCTTCTTACAGTGCACGTTGACATGAGGAGGTCTTTGGATACTCTTTAGACAGAGCGTCATGGAGAAACAGAGCAGTTGGTTCCACAGGACAGAGCCAGTTGGACCAGTCGGCTGATGGACATGGACACTGACAGGGAGTCCAGGACACGAGATAGGTTTGACCTTGAGGCTGAGATGAACATGGCCAGTGATTTCATCAGCGTGTCTGGACAGTGGGAGTTGTGAGGAATCAGTTTATGTGGCACATTAAGTTAGCTGCTGAGTGCATTATTATTAAAAAAGATAATGTTTATTTGGTGATAGGACATTATTGTTATGTCTCTGTTGCCGTGGTTACAGGATGGACTGGAGGTGATGCTGAATGTGCCAAAACGAGCCAACGATGCGATGCATTTGTCAATGTTGGACGGATTCGATGTGAGTACACAGCAACATCCAAATATCTTGATTGAGGGCACTTCCTGTTTTCTGGACAGACTGATGTATTCAATTGATACATATGCAAACATTTTAACAAAACTACGATAGGTCTCTGCATGCTTAATCTATTGTTATATGCATTTGTGAGTCTACGATAAACACATTTTACAGACATGTCTTCTGGTTTGCATTCGCTATTGTCCCACAAATACAAGTTGTTATTGTTCAGTTATTTAGTGTCAGCACTGTTACATATGCAGGCGATAATTGAGCCAGGTATGTGTCAGATTCATAAAGATTTTGTATTTAAAATATTACAAATAATACACTCATGTGAAATTGATTTATTAACTAATACATGGTATATGACGCTGTAATTGCAAGAAATAGGATGAGGTGACTGTCTTTAGAATTTGAAAGTCGGTTTCAAGGAATCATCTTACAGACTGATGATATCGTTTTTATATATATATATATATATATATATATATATATATATATATATATATATGTACCAATATGTATATAAAACAGTAATATGAGTGATTGTATGCGTAGTTGTATGTGTGCATGCGTGTGTTTGTGTGCCCAAGAACAGAGGCTAGACAGCCTGTGTTGAGAGAGTCAGGTGACCGTGACCGTGTCCCTACATGTTCCAGGGTAACCTGGACACCCTGGGAGAGGTGATCCTTCAGGACACAGTGACAGTGTGGGACCCGAAGAACCTCATCCGCAAGGGTCGAGAGCGCCACCTCTTCCTCTTTGAGATGTGCCTCGTCTTCTCGAAGGAGGTCAAGGACAGCAACGGACGCACCAAGTACTTCTACAAGTTCAAGCTCATGGTCAGTGTCTTCTCTAAATGAAGTTGACTATTAACATGTTTGACTGTTTGCATGTTTGTAATTATGTTAATAATATGTTTTAAAGTTTGCTTGTCTTTTTAATCTTATGCATGTTTAATTTTACAAAGTCAATTTAGTATTGTATTTATTTATTTAAAAAATTGAATTAACTTATTTATTTAACTTATTTTAACATATTTATTTAACCTATTGATTTAGCTTAGTGATTTAGCTTATATATATGTATGTATTTACTTATTTTATATTGCCTTTTAGCAGGTTTTTAACCCGGATACATGACGCTTTATAAATGTTTCCAAATAAAATAAATACTTAGTTGGTGGCTTGAGCACAAATTCACTCTCCAGATAGTTTCCCAGAGTATTTGTGAATGTTGCTAATTATGGCATATCCTTGGAAAAATTATCTAAACTGTCCCCAATTAATCAGTGATGTTGGGAACTGTCACAGAAAATACACATGATGTTATAAAGAGTCAATTATATTCATGTAATATACGGTGCAAACTCTACAAATGATAAAAACTATTAGCCAAAGGTGAATTTTGACCACATGTGATGATGCAGACAGTTGTGTTTTCGTCACAGATGAGTGAGATTGGGGTGACAGAACACATAGAGGGTGACGAGTGCAAGTTTGCCCTGTGGACAGGCACGGTGGCGCCCATCTCTGACTACAAGATCATACTCAGGGTGAGCAAGTGTGTTAATCTACTTCAAATTTAAACATGTTGATGCTTTATCCTATGTGACGTAGGTTTTCGTTGCCGAGACAATGTTTCAGAAAGCCAGAGGCTCCAAAGTTATGGTTCTTTGAAAATCACGATATACTATGTGACGTGGTTACCAAGAGAAAATAAAGCTTTTACTAGTACCAGGGGTACTACAAGTTGTTCACATTTCCCCAGTTATTGTGGTATGGCATGTCATGAACTCAGAACTCCGAAAGAATTTATTTGACCTTTAACTGCAAAACATATACAGTGAAAAACATAATGTTGAGTCATTGAACTGATGAAGACAGCTCCTGTGGGATTAGCTCAGTCGCTGTGTTGAAACTTGCCAATTTCATTTACCTTACATTGTATGAGTCTTTTGGAAGAGACACAAAGCCATTGATCCCTTCTATCTGGTGTCTGCGCAAGGGGAACTAAAAGATCCCACATAGGGAAATGGAAAACCATGTTAGCTCACTGAGCTGGGAGACCATTCTCTAAACTCCCAATGTCAGAATAATCTACCTGATGATTGTGGACAGGTTCTGTGAGATAGAACAACGACATTTCTTGTTAGACTCAGCAGACTTGTGAGAGTTCCCCTCACTGATCTATGTGACGTTGTAGGCGGGGTCCCTGGAGAACAAACAGGAGTGGGTACGGAGGCTGCGGGAAGTCATCCAGGAGCGACTCATGTACATCGGCTCGGCCATGAACCCCATCTTCAAGCGGACAGCGCCAAAGATGTTCAGCCAGCGAAGCAGCAGGTCAGTGTCCTCAACATTCCTCGGTGTGAAGTGGTCTAAGGCGAGGTTGTCCATTCGTTTCTGTCATAGAATCAAGTTAGACAGGATAATCTACATGCGTTATGGCATGCCTACTGCTCAGATGTGTTTATTGAGAAAAAAATTGTTGTTTAATTTAAACGTTTTTTATAGTAAACAGTTTGTTTACATGATGGTCTCCAACTTTCAGAGCATGTAGTTTAGGCATTTGCTTGAATAATAAAACAAATTGAAGGAGCATTTTTGTTGGAAACATGTCGCGTGCAGGGATTGAAAATATATGTTTTGGCTTTTTGCCCCCTTTATTTTGATTGGACATTTCACAGTTCAGTTGGGTTTTGGAGAGCCTTGTTAAGAAAGTTGCAATTTTTGGTGACCCCCGTGGGGGTTCAGTTGGAGGGTTTTGGTGATAGGCTGACCCCCTTCCCCAATTTTCACCATATCCCAATACTTAGGTGTGTTGTAGCATTGTTTACGTACAGACCTGCCTTTATGCTTACATGGGATACATTTTATTAACTGTATTTACTTATATTTGTTAAGCATTTATTTCTTGGTATATAATTTTATGTATATGTGAATATGTTTGTAGAGTCAACGATAGCAATTATTAATTGATTGAGAACTATATTAGTATTTTATTGTTATATTTTATTTTAATATTATGAAGACACACATCTGTTGGATTTCAGTTAAAATAATAATTTACTGTATCATGAGTTACATTGTTATAATTACTTGGCACGCCTTTCATAGATGCTCCTTCTAAAGCCATAACGAGGCAAACGTCTGGCAAGAGCTGTTGTAGATATTGATCGGTTTATAAAAATACACCCTTTGAGCTGCCCACCAGTAAATCTCCTCCAGACTGGTGTTAGTTGTGTGGCAATTCACCAGATGTCACTACTGTATGTTAAGATTCTAGCAATGTTGGTGAGTGGCATTTTGAAGGTGGTGATATATAAATTATACAGTACTGTGATGACACATGATTGTGGGATAGTTTCTAATTAATAGATACAATATAGATACAATAGATAGTGCAGACTGAGAAAATAGTTATATGAAAACAATTTTCATGAAGTATGCACTTTGTGAGACATGCTTCCACTTTTTCAATTAATGTTTCAGTAACACATTAACATTTTGTAGGAATGTTGTGATGCTAATTTGCACATAAGCACCTAGAAATACCATACAAAATCATTTATGATTGTGATCATGAAGATTTTTTATAATATGCGTTAGATGTTTGTGTATACCTTTCAAGAATATAGGATTATTTCTGAGTTTAAAAATGTGGTTGTTATAGTTTATGCCACTGCTAATGTCAACATTTAGAAATACTATACTGATCTTTATACAAAGTTCAGATAGCAGTGTTTCTGCAACAGCATCCCCTTCATAGTGACACTTTAGGAAAGAAGATTGAGGAAATGTTAATGTGGTTATAACGTCACAGGAAACAAGTCACAGAAAAAACTCACAACTTAGAATTTGTAGTTCAAAATAAATCAATAATAAATAAATCAATAATTTTTTTACTAAAATGTCCTGTCCTGTGAGACCGTCTTTCTTTGTTGTGTAATTTGAATACAACAACAATCAGTTTACAACAAGACTATCATTTTTTGGTTGCAGGGATCTTGACGACACAATTTCCTTTGAAGACATGTCGTTTGAGCGTCCCTACCGGGAACGAGGGTCGATGACTTCGGTGAACTCAATCACAACGACGTGTACGACTGACAGTAACCTCAGCGGGTCGTCTCTCCCCTCATACGGCTCAAGCCTGCCACCAGGTGGCTCTTCATCGTCGTCATTACAACCATCGCTGCCACCAGGGGGTTCGTCGTCATCGTCTCTGACACCAGGAGGCCCGAATCAGGCTCCGAATTGGGTGAGTTACCCGATTTGTTTGTTTTACATGACTGGCACTGAAGACTCACTGGTGGACTCTGGTCATGTATTTATGTGAGAATGAATACCAACATTAGCACTAAGGCGGTATCTGTTGCTGTTCTGATTCAGGAATTTGAGACCTCTTGGTTGGTCAGTTGAAAACATTACACGATTCTCCCATCACTTGAAAACACATTTTATAACTTTGCTGCTACACCTATGCTCAATAGCGTATCCATCTGACTTGAATACTGCTTATTGATCTCTGGGGGACTTATTTCCACATTTCATATTTATCCATCCTGCCCTTGGTGCACTAAGAATAATATCAGCCGGTCAAGAATGGGACTCCTGAGTTATTCAGGACACTAGGCTGACCCTTAGCTGACATCATCTTTGTTCCAAAGGACCACCAGTGATGATAATGACCCGTTATTCATATACCACATATTTTTTTTTTTGCTAATTGATATAACATTTTAATAGCCGTAACCATATTTTATGGCCACAGCAACAGTTGCTAAGCATCACAGATTCAAACTGAATCTTCTGAAGCAGGGACACTGATGTCACATTTCTGTGTATGTTTGGTCTGACACGACATGTAGCTAGAGTTGACACTGACTCTCCATGACACACAATGTGGCAGTAGCTGCAGACAATGGAGGTGGGGCGTGTTACGTGGATCAGGTTACAAGACCTGCTTCATTAGTCCCCAATTAAACTAATGAAGATGACGTCATACCTACTGATATCCGGGATTCAACACTCAACACCTCTGTGGAGAAATCAATGTATTCTGCAAAAGGTCCAGTCCCTCTGTGGTTTATACCTGTATCTGGAATACACAAATGTAGGGTGAGACATTAACATTTCTAGAGTGTTTTTTTTATATATATAGAATGACTCACAAAGATAATGGGCTCGTCAGGAAAATCCATCATTAAAATCCATCGTTAAATTGACTTTTTATTTAATTTAAATGTATTTAATTTAAGAAGTGTTCCAGCATGTAGAAAGTCATCACCACTCTGTCATCAAGTACTGTATTTCCATGACCCACTAGCGAACGTGTCCCCTGTCCCGATGTTGACATTGTCAGTGAGCGAAATGAATTTTATTTAGAGTTATGGGGCTGATGAGTGTTTGTGAACTGGTCCCTTGTTTGCCAGTAAACATGTGAAGTTGTGCAAGAAACTCAAAATGAAGAGAATCCGGGTTCAGATCCTCTTTGTACTGATTCTGAGCCTGGGCAGTTTCTGTCACTCCATGCCGCTCAAGTTTACCCAGCTGTATAAATGAATGTCTGTGAAAGATATATGTCTACAGTCACTGTAGCATAGCGGATTACTTTTCTGAGAATATTCGGATGGGCTGGACAGCCAAGTATGAAATCCTCATGATTGTATAGCAAGTTGTATAAGAATGTAACTATTCTGACATAATTTTAAATACATAGGTGGTAACTATTTTAATTTCCAGACAGTTGTGTTCATATTTAATGGCGACTGAACATTTCCATATTTGTAATAGCCTGGGGTATATGACGATTATAAACATCTTGGTCGTTGTAATATTCCGGTTATGAACTTGGTTATGAACTTGAATACGTCAGGGAACAGAGTGGGTGTTGCGCTCAGATTGGGTGTTGTGCTATCTTGGCTATGAAAATTGGACACACTCCTGATAATAATAACAACAACAGTTCTTTGTCTTGCCAGCTAACCAGGGCAGTCACAAGTTTGATTTAATATAAACAAATATGAATAACAATGTCACTAAAATTAATTTAACTAATTAATTTAAAATAAAAACTTTAACAATTCCCCAAGTCAGTGGTCACATACAGCTTCTTACAGTGCACGTTGACATGAGGAGGTCTTTGGATACTCTTTAGACAGAGCGACATGGAGAAACAGAGCAGTTGGTTCCACAGGACAGAGCCAGTTGGACCAGTCGGCTGATGGACATGGACACTGACAGGGAGTCCAGGACACGAGATAGGTTTGACCTTGAGGCTGAGATGAACATGGCCAGTGATTTCATCAGTGTGTCTGGACAGTGGGAGTTGTGAGGAATCTGTTTATGTGGCACATTAAGACAGCTGCTGGGTGCAGTGGTGTGATGAGCCTGGCAGACAGTCCTCCACCTCATAAACACAGCAGTGTAGGAGGCCTGGCAAATAAACCAGTATCCCTGTGCCCAGGCGTCTCTCTCTCTCTCTCTCTCATGGTTGTAGCATCTCCCGCTTCCTGCCTTCTCACGTTTCCCCTGTTGTCTCTGTGTCTCTCTTTGATTGCCTCTGTGTCTCTAGTTGTTTCTGTGGTGGACTGTTTCTGTCTCTCTTTGATTGTCTCTATACATTTCTCTGTCTCTACAAATCACCCTGTCTCTGTGTCTCTCTTTAGTTGTTTCTATAAATCTCTGCATGTCTCTATGTCTCTCTTTGGTTGTGTCAGTGATTCTTTCATTGTCTGTGTCTCTGTTTGTCTCTGTCATGTGTTGTAGAATTTATTATGCAGATCTTTCAACACAATTTCTGTTAGTTTGCATCGATTTACTTCAAATTTGTTTTAAGATCTCCATTGATGCTGGTCTTAGATTTTTTTAATCTGATCCACCTGACGTCCCACCCAGCCTTTGCTTCCGTCCTCACACATGTGTTCCCGTAACCCCTTTAGTTCAATCCCCACACATGTGTTCCCCAGTCTCCACACACGTTTCCCTGGCCTCTGCTCCTTATTTGCCCTTTCATGTCCTTGTTCAAGATGGACCTGTTCACTCCATGTGCTTTTGAGATGTACCCTGTTCATGTTTTTCCCTCATACTCCGGCTTAGCTGTTTGGGAGGCAATAGTTATGTAGTCAGCTCCTGGCACGTGGCCGTTATTACAGTTGGGAGGCAATCAATTTTACATATGCCGAGGCCACAGCTTGGAGATTAATCATCTTGAAATAATTACTCAACTACAGCAGGAAAGATTCACAGTGCAGATGAGTAGGGACTGAGTTGGCTTTGGTGGCAGCTAGATGTGATCATAGAGGACAGAATGCTAATTAATGTTAATTACGTTATTGGGACTGCTGTTGATGTCAACATCAGAAGTAAGGTGTCAGCTTCATTGAATACATGCTACACACACTAGTGGCTGTGAGAGCATATCTGACATGCACATGGCTGGCAGTATACTAGGGTACTACTAATTAACATTATGTTAATTATACATGGAGTATATTACATAAATTAATCACCTACAAAACTATTATGATTATCAGCACAGATCAACAAGGTCTTCTGTTATTGTTTTTGTTTACTATAAGTCCTGAAGAATGTTTATGTCATGACAGTTTTGTAAACAGTTGAATGAATTGAGGAGTCATTGGACTTATTTTTAAAACGGCTATCACCTCAAAACAATTCTTTCAAGTCTATAATACCTAATGAACAAGTAACATAATATAATTAAGTAATTAATAAGTTTCTGTCTGCTTCCATGTGTGCATGAGTAAAGTTGTTTTTGAAACTGCATACTTCCCACATTCTTAGAACGCCACAATAATTACACCATATACACAGAAATCTGTGATGACAAAACAATCATTAGATGTTGACCAACATAAAAGACATCAGCATTATGAAATTATTGCTCATCACTGCATGAAAGCTATGTGAACGAAATCAGTTTGAGAGCACAGATTAGCTGTGATTGTTGCTTCTATAAATGGAGACAGACATGACCGGGTTAGAAATTCAATAAGACATTTCTCCACGGCCAGTTCGGAACTGTAATTGAGATCAGAGTGCGGTCGGTTTATTTTGCTGAACTGTGAGTACTTAAAGGATGAATGAGTTGTTTCGGGAATACACTGCACATTGTATGCAGGGTATTGTTGGGAACATGTATGTCAAACACACGCCCACGCATAAACATATCCATTAACAATCGTACATGTCTGATTTATTGTGATATTTATCAATTTACCATTGTAATGCACCCCAGTATTATATTTGGATGGGACGCTATATAAGAAATTTATTATTATTATTACTATTAATTATCCTTATTATATAAATGTTTTAATTCACCTCAGTTTTGGACAACACTTTACAACCAGCTGTCTAGCAAGTTACTACTTTTTAGCAGTAGGAATAAATGTACTTAAAAAAAACACTGCATACTTTATTGGATTAGGTGGCATATAAAATAAATATTAGTATAACTTAGATAATCTATAAGTAATTTTGTGGCCATAAAATAGAATATAGTGATGGCTGATTTGCTGTATAACAAACACTGTACACTTTATAGGATAAGGTGACATATAAATTAATATTAGTTTATTTAAATGTTAAGTATATGCTGCGTGAGAGTTGACAGGGTTTGATAAACAGCCCACTTGTCTACCCCAGCAATCTGTGTCTCAGCCAAACCAGCCTCTGGAAAGGTGTGAGTTCATCCGACCATCTGTTGGACATGTTCATCTCTCTGGTGTCTTGTTTTCGTTCACCTCCAATTTGCTGCCATACCAACGAAGTTCACAGTTCAGCAGGGATGAGTAATGTTAGTTCACACTCCGGTAATGACACTTCATAATTCATTCACAACTTGATGTGGTTATTAGATCGGGCCAGCCAAGGCTGCATGCTAATTTAGTTGTCTCGTCCTAGCCAATGAAGAGGTTAATAATGGTGTGATCTTTCGGTAAACACGCATAATTCGACAAACTTGATTTATGATTGCAAATTTGGGATGCAGCTTATTACTCTGGTATGTAAATAAAACCATTGCAAATATGCGGCTTGTTATTTATATATTCTATGTAAATAAAATGGCAGATTTGATAATTAACACGTGAATATAATATTGCACAAATATTTTTAAACGTTCATAATTAATTTACAATTTTTACTGAGACTTACTGAAGTATATCATATATTTACTGCTAAACAGTAAACTCTGAAATAGGTACATCCTACTGGATGGAAAGGGTTTACACATTTTGATGATACACTTTGTGTTTGAGCCAAATAGCTAGCAGCCACCTCTAGCAGGATGTCAACTAATGTGTGTCTGAAATCTATCAGGATCTGTTAATTATGCTTGCTGTTTCTATGAAACCTGAATAAGCATTACCACATGTAGCCTGGAACAAGTGGAGGCTGTTGTTTGCCCTGTTGGTCAGATGGGATCAGAACTACATCCCTTACCGCTGGTTTCTTCCGACTTCTCCCATCATCTTTGGAAGAAACCCTGATGTTTCAGTTCCAAAGAACTATACGAAAAGATTGAATTGATTTTAAATCGAATTACTGTATTTTTTTTCTCGGTTGTGCCAAATTACGCATGTTTTGAAAGCGTATATTCACTGTTGTACCTGTCAAAGATCACAGTATGCCCCAGTTGTTAATGACGCTGTTTTCATGAATGGTACTTACCTAATTGTGGCGTATTTGGTGGCATTCCTGTGCCCCAGGTGAAGAGTGGTAATGTGTTAATGTGCTGGAGGATCTTCTTCATGGCTAATTAGGTACTTTGTAACTCAACAATGACATCTTTCGTGCTTGTTGTAAAAGTTGAAACTGTTCATTCTGTTTGTCACATTACTGTTGTATGAAATGATGGCTTCTTTCTTTTTAATTCTCACAGTTGCAGCTCTTAGTAATCATTTCTTTCTTGTTCAATGAAAAGGTTGCAACTTGACATAATGACATTTTACTTAATTTTATGATGTCAGATTAGTTGGTGTCACCAGTGTATGCATCAGAGCATGCAGCAGTCCTGCAAGTGTCTAGTTTCATTCCCCTTATGATGTTTGTGGTAAACTAGGCATTAGTATATGCTGGACATTAGGCATCTTTGTTCACAATTGTGTGCTACAATTCTGCTATGTTGTGTCTCATCTACATAGGAGTAACATTATCACTGACACTGAGTGGTGATATCCTGGCTACTGAACTGCTCTGTACTGCTACACGTAATTGCAGTTGTTGCAACTTGAAGCAATACTGTGAGTAGGAAGACACAACTGGTGATGAGCTGCCTCCCTTGGGGTCCTCTCTAACAGCCATGTGAGCTGTAAGGAGAGGAGACACACACTGGTGGAGAGCAACAGGCCTGTCAGTCTCCCTCCTGAGATTATCATCTTTAATTGTACCAGCCATGTGCTACAGCAACAGATTCAACACCCAGAGCTGTGTTCTGTTACTCTCATGTGATTGCTTCAACAGCTGTAGGGAGGGGAGGGAGGGGAGGGAGGGGAGGGAGGGGGTCAAGCAAGGCTTAGGGTGCTTCCATATGAAGGCATTCAGGGGTGTGCTTGTTTGTGGGGATGGTTTGGGAAGTTGTGGGAAAGAAGGGTTTGGGAAGTTGGGTGAAGGGAGGGTTTGGGAAGTTTGGAGAAGGGAGGATTTGGATAGATGGGAGAAGGGAGTGTTTGGGTGGGAAGATTGGAGAAGGAAGGATTTGGGAAGTTGAGAGAGGGCGTGATGTGTGGAATGTTGGGAGAAGGCAGAGTTTGGAATCTTGGTAGAAGATAGGATTTGTTTGGGAAATTGGGAGGCGGATGGACAGGCAGCATTTTGGTTGCCTTTTGCTAGTCAATCCACTGTCCAGATAATGTAGCTGGTGACAGCGACTGATAACATAAAAGGACTAACTGGAGGACCCCGCTCAGAGGCTAACTCCAGGACCTGTAAGAGCCTGGTAGCGCAGGGCAAGGTTGAGAGATGACTGCAGGACCTACCTAGGGACAACTGCTGTCTCTCTAGTCTTTCTCCCTTCTAGTGAGTCTAGTCTCTACCTGTCAGTGACAGCCACTCTCCCCACTGTTTGGTTACTAAGGTATCATGTTCGAGGCAGGCACGTGGCAAGAGCATGCTACTGTGTGGTGGGTTGGCATGCTCAGGTTTCAACAATTCATCAGCCTTCATCATAGACAGCCTCTTGTTACCAGCACTTGGCCCAGTCCAGAGTCACACCGATGGTTCGGTTGCAGTCCCCCCCCCCTCCATTTCACAAGTTCACCATCATGTGTGTATTCCAGTGGCACAGTGACATGTTAGGAAGACAGCCCATGTGAGACAGGCCCCCTACAGGTGGGTGACACACGGCTGTCACCACCCACACCTGTGACGGCCGTGATATGAGCCGCCGTGATAGCTGTCAGCCGTCCACGATTTGCGACGAACGTTCGCGCGGAAATGTCAGCGGTTTTAATCACGGTGCCTGGGTTTGATACCGCAGCCCCTCGCGTGAACTCGGTTTACTACCGCCGGATCAGCACGGTATATTCATATGTAAATATGGCGGCTAATCATCAGTGATATTGGCGCATCATCACTCGAGGTGGCCTCCGTGTTATTGGCGGGTGGGTAGTGTGGCTCCGGTGTTTGTTAAGACAGCAGCTGTCTGTTTGTGGGGCTGGGAGGCAGCTGGGCTCTGGTGCTCTGAGTAGCGGATCAGATGGCAGATTCTGTTGTCTCAGCCTGTCTCTCACTGTTTGGTCGGCCAGCGAATCGACCGCTTGCTTGCTTGCTTACTCACGGTCGGTTGCTGGTTGGTTCCGGTGAACTTTGAACTTTGGTGCATGCACTGGGACAACTTTCACCAGTCGGTCGCGGATGCCGCTGTGCACTGGATGTGATAGCAGGGCCGTCCGTAGTGGAACTTTGTCAATTTGTCGCGATTTCAAGCCAAGATATCAGTCGGTTGAATGGAATGATACCCAGGTTAAGGTGTCGGAGTGAGGCAAATATCCCACTGATTGGATTACCATTTAGTGGAACTGTGGCTGTGTTGGATATCGTATGCACTGATGGGATATCGAGT
The DNA here is from genome assembly GCA_025642075.2 of Ridgeia piscesae. Lineage (NCBI taxonomy): Eukaryota > Metazoa > Annelida > Polychaeta > Sabellida > Siboglinidae > Ridgeia > Ridgeia piscesae. Next base: position 574,789 of record JAODUO010000107.1, on the reverse strand, counting down.
GAGCGGTTTGGATAAGACGGCGTGAGGATCTGTAGGATGGCGAACAAGTCGTGGGGTCCGGTCTTTGCAAAGGTGTTTAGCATCAAACTACGCAAGAGGGCACAGGAGAAAAAGTACAGAGAGGTGGGGCGTCTAGGATTGTTTCTTTCTTCAACAGCTGTTTTCTGTGTCTGTCATTAACACGTTACATTAAGTCAGTTGTACCGTTAGTCTTGCTTGGGGTGATAGGGTGCTGCCCAATTCAGAGTCATGTATGAAAAACTGCTTTTAGTTCAGATAAACACATATGCATGCACGCACATGCATGCTCACCCACACGCACACACACACACACACACACATATGCACAACACATGCATGCACGCACGCACGCACACACGCAAGCACGCACGCACGCACGCACGCATACACACACATGCAATTATGAAAGTATAAATAGTAGTAATAATGAAGAAGAACCTACTGTTGTATATAGAAATAGATGTAAAATTCCAAGTATATATAACAAGCTTTGGGTAAAAAAATATGCTACAGAAAATAACGTAATTTATTAATGCAATTTAACAACCATATCATTTAATAAACAGAATCGTTTTTTACAGTGAGATTGAATGTATCAACAGTGTGAAATCATCACATTACAGAGCAGCAGTGACAAAAGTTGTCGTAGTGGCTGATGTCACATCACATCACATCACATCACATCACATCACATCACATCACATCACATCACATCACATCACATCACATCACATCACATCACATCACATCACATCACATCACATTGCAGTGAAAAGGGGACGTATGGACATCGTCTGTATTAGTTGTGTCCACTAGGTCACTTCATCCTTACACTGTACATGTGGACACACCTGTGTGTTTATTTGTGTACATATGTACCTCTTGTACCTGTCAGTCTTGACACCTGGATGACAATCTCGTTCAGAAGAAGAATAATCAGGTGAATGAAGGCTGTGAAAATGCAGTGTCGTGTGTGTTAAAAGGATAAACGTGAATGTGAAATGAACTATGTAAACTGATCTATTTCCACCTTAACCTGAATGCAGTTAAATATACTGAACTAGTTCCACCTTGGCAGTACACTTTAGCCTGGACACAGTTAATAGTGCAACTTCTTCCGATTTACCAAATGCACCTCTGAGTCTCACTTCTTAACATTGGGTTGAAACCAGTACATTTAAGGTAAAATTATTTATAAAGCCATATAAAACAGCCTAGTAGATGGTAGTGGTTGTGTGTTTTATCCACTTGTGATCATGTGATCATGTTTATCATGCTGCAAAATCAAACAAAACTTTCTGGGTGTCACAGGAACGTCTGTTTTGATCAAGTGTCGACACATGTCAGATTACAGTGTAAAAAGGTATAATTATGCACCTACGTCAAACTGCAGTTTGCCAGGCATAAAAAATATTACCGCTTTAACCAATAAAAACCTGTCGTTTGATTTGATTCCTTTGTGACGAGGAAACCTGGGAAAAAACAAACATTTCTTGTGCATTCTTCTGATGAAATAGATCCGCATAAAAGCGGGATGCAGCAGTAAATCTGCTAATAATCGATATTACTTAAGGTAATGTGTATGGTTTGACAGGGGAGGACATGTTTACTGCTCCCCCGAAATAGGCTAAGTCGTTTGTCTGCCATCTGATCTATTAAGCAAAGGTGTGCCATCAGTTATCTGCTGCAGGTGTTTATCCTGGGTGTCATTAGTGTAGTGCTGGCCTTACTGGCCACCTCTTATCTCTTTAGTCAGGTCACAAGACAGGTCACACTTGTGTCTTCTTATAGCCACTTCCTGTTATAGCTACTTCCCTTTATAGCTACTTCCCTTTATAGCTATTGTTTATTCCTGTTATAGCTACTGCAGCTAGAGCTGGGGTGTGATTTTACAATGTGCCAGACAGTGTACCATTTTAACTGTGAACATTTGTTTTTATTATTTATTTACATATTTATTGTACTTTATTTTAGTGCCATGTTAATTTAATTTTTTGGCAAGTGTTTTAACAACGTGAACATTATAATTATTGATTTAATTTGTTTATTTAAGTTTATTCAATTTACAAACTGTCTCAGTACACAGGTTTTTCATGGAGGCGGTGGTATCTGGTGGTGATAAAATTGCTCCTTTTGCTCTTGAAGTCCGGAAGAAGGCTGGCATAAACAACTGCCTTGGTTTTAAAATAAAAACCCTGTAGCATCTGAATATTCATTAATCCAAGATCAGAGATGCAAAAACCTGGAATCATCAGGCATGATATCATAAACATACAGAAGTTCTTAAGGCCAAAGGATTTGTGATACAAGTTGTAGTTTCAAGATTGACGTCATATGTTGAGTTTTTATTAAAGGTTTTCTCTAATATTGCATGATTTTAAAGGGATTGGGGTTGTTCCAGATCCTTAGACACAGCTTCTGTACAGAGAAACCATGTTTGCCCAAGTTAAGCTCAGTCTTAGGAACAAAAAGTTGCTGAGAAACAGACAGATGATCAGTGCTGTCTGAGTTATGCTTCCTGCAATACATCTCAGCTAACTTTTCACGCTGTCTTGCATGCTGTCCTCAGTTCAGCTGGTGAGGTGAATCGCAGGATATAGGAACCTGGAGATGGTCTTTCAGCTTAGTTGGAATGGAACGTGGGCTTCCTGAATATTTTATACAGCGGTACTCGAACAGTCTTTATTCTCGCTTGTGAAATGGATCCAGCCACGTTAAGAAGGATGTCACAGGAATGTATGCATTAAGAGAATACTTTATTTGCAAGTCCCGTAGCAGCATAGTACAATGTACAGCTACACAGACTGAACTGAGGTAAAACCTGCATAGGCCATTAAAATGTACAGAATCCTGGATGTAGTGAAACAATTCTTCAATGGTGTTCTTAGTTTCTTAGCATACTAAATGCCAATTAAGTGAATTAACTCATCTTGATAAAATTAAGTAAATAATTTATCTTTTTTGTTACAAAAACACTGATACTTGTTAATTTTATGCCATGGCAGCTTTAGAAATGTTGATGCATTGTGTAGACCGTCTGTTATAGGAAGCAATACAGAATATGTTGACTTTAGTAACTTATCCGAATTTATTGGGAACAATTCACACATCACAAATTTCACGTTCTTGGGCAACCTATAATATTTTATGGTTGGTAAGTCTTGTCCGTGCGCCTGGGTTAACTGTAATATAGCCATAACTAGATGACCCAAGGCTAGAATCTGCCGTCAAGGAATATTGGTGAGAAATAGTCGGATATGGCCACCCGCTGGTGGATGATTGACAGCTGTCAGATAGACTGACAGATGTCTGTCACTTACACACTGTTGTGAATACTGTCTGGCTCATGTTATGTGTTACAACTAGTGCATTGAAGCTCTGGAAGAGTTGTTTGTGCATTAGCACAGCTTCAGACAGGAGTCTTGTGTTACATGTGGTGAGGGTGTGGGGGAGGGAGGGTGTGGGAGAGTGAGGGTGTGGGGGCATCTGAGAAATGTGACAGTAGAGGGACTCCCTTAATGAGTCTTACAGAAAACTGCTGTAGACATCAGTGTCAGTTTACTGTTGTACAAAAAACCATACTTGACAACTATTTAGGAGACTTTGTCAGACGTGTAAAAAGCCTACTAGATCAGCCTACTAAAGGGAAACTGTTGGAAGCTTGTGTGTTCCCCTCAACCTGTGGGTGGGAATGTTTATATGGACAGACACAGAAAGCTGCATGTTGCTGAAAGCAACTGGGACAGATGAATATGGAAAGTTACTCGAAAAGATTGAAGGAAGATGAAGGAATTTAGAGAAGAGGTTTTCACAAAGAAACACCTGATAATGAATTCTGTGTCAAATCCTGAGCAAGTAATTTCACTGCATGTTGCTCCAGTTTGCCCATCTGAAGGAGTGAGTACCTGGCAACAGACAGTGGTGGATAGTTGCACAGTAATTGATTGCAGTATGGCTGGATGCTTCCCAGAGAGGTTGAGACGTTGTTTGATTGAACAGGTTTGCCAGACAGTTAAGTGTAAAGTGCATTGAGTAATTCTGTATGCCATATTTATAAGAACTTAGTTTACTTTTTTATTTTTTACCGTTTTACAGCAATGGAGCAAGGGTGAAAAAGAGGAATAGTCACATGACAGGAACATGTTCCACAGCTGACATAGATTAGAGGCAATAGTGCCTAGTCCAGTCACTGACATAGACTGCAAGGCCAAATGGCCCAATATATGACATTCCTTCCCCCCAGTTTATTGCTCTAATTTATATTGCTTTGCCATGGCAACGGCAGTCATCATCAATAGGACATGAGAAATATTCCTCCTACTCGCTTGGAGATTTCAGCCTTGACATGTCAGTTATTTTAATTACCGCGGAATATAACAGATTACCTGTAATCAGTGAGATGGAAAATGGAATTTGGAAGGCATAGTTGTGAGTGTCATTGGTAGCAATAAGTGAATCTCCCCCAGGTGCCTGAGTCCATGCAAATCTCCTCCCATGTGCCTGGGTCCATGTGAATCTCCTCCCAAGTACCTGGGTCCATGCAAATCTTCTCCTAGATACCTGGGTCCATGTGAATCTCCTCCCAAGTACCTGGGTCCATGTGAATCTCCTCCCAGGTGCCTGGGTCCATGCGAATCTCCTCCCAGGTGCCTGGGTCCATGCGAATCTCCTCCCAGGTGCCTGGGTCCATGCGAATCTCCTCCCAGGTGCCTGGGTCCATGCGAATCTTCCCCAGGTGCCTGGGTCCATGCAAATCTCCTCCCAGATACCTGGGTCCATGCGAATCTCCCCCCAGGTGCCTGCGTCCATGTGAATCTCCTCCCAGGTACCTGGGTCCATGTGAATCTCCTCCCAGGTGCCTGGGTACATGATAATCTCCTCCCAGGTCCACACAAGTCTTTGTGTGTTGTTGCCAAGAGATATAGTCATGTGCCGGATGCATTTGGACACATACAAAATCGCAGGAGTTCAAAAATATACAGTTAGAAAGAAACATTATAATTTCTGTTGAGTGTCTGAAAACACAGTGTTCAAATACATACATACATACAATCACTATGGTAGTTGGCATTGTCTGCTAAGTCCTCTATGTCCACTACTTGTCCAGAGTGGTAACCTAGCCACAAGGCACAATTATCAATAACATCCATTATGGAATAAGGACAGATTGTATTGTATCTATAAAGTATCTTGTCCAGATTTAAAAAAAATTAATGCAGTTGCATGCTGATGAATGCATTACATAGATGTGGGCAGTGTTTACATGGGGAGCAACAGGTTAATATTCTGGCAGACTCGGAGAGTGCCTGGGAGAGGGACACCTCTCTAGTCAGAGGACATGCGTCTGGGTATTTATGTTGTACACGGAGGGAACAGACATCAAGAAAAAACAATATCCGTCTGTCTTAGCTACCTCTGTTTTCTACTTCAACTGCGAGCAAAATGCCACAATTACATGTACACCAGGGAAACAGCTGGTGGCAAGACACAACAAAATGGTGGGAACGGTTTCAGGGAAGGTTACGGGAAGGGAGAAATTCATTTAACAAGATTTAACAAGATTGCCACCCATGGAATACCCTACAGATGGCAGTGGATAAGGATACCTTTGGTTTGTCAAGATTCAAACGTTGTTTTAATCTATGTAAATCACACCTATTGTAGATTGTTTATAAATATATTGATGCGGCTATCATTTAAGCAGTTGTTTTAAGAAGCATTTTTAAGTGAAATAAACTGAATTGCATTTTGTTTCATCAAATCATACTTGCTCATCTGCATTCTTCAAAAAGACGGTAGAACGTAAGTTGTATTGGATATATTGTTCATGGCTCCAAGAATGGTTTATTGTATGATTTAACTTACTTTGGAGCATAAATTTGTCAATGCATGTTTCTGGTTTGTGTTTAGTTCCAAATTACATGATGTAAAATATAACATACCCCGGTATGTAACATCACTTTATTCTGACTGTTGTTGATGACATGCAGCACGATCTAAGTTGAAGCATGTGGAACTTAAAATTCTACCATTAGATTATCTTCCAATCATTCGTAATATGAATTTGCAGTTAAACATTATACTTGTGCACCATAACATTTATACTTTCCCAGATAAGAGACAGGATTAGTTTTGTCTTGTTCATTACAAGCTCATGTAGTAATGATCTTAGAATGCGTGCTCACGCGCATGTGTAAATATACTGGAAATCTGACGGCTTCCAAGTGAGTCAATTCAGAATATAAAATGTATGAGTAATTCCATACTTAGTGTAAGTTATCCTTCAAAAATTATTGCCTTGTAACAGTGCTACTGATATAATGAAGTATCTTCACCAGTACCTGTATATCCATTATTCTGTTAACATGTTGATGCAGTAGCAAGATTCTGTCAGACTTAGCATCAGTTTCTCTAGAGAGTGAATCTCTTGAGATGGCAACTGGATGGCGATAGTGGCGCCACCGGGTGGATTAGGTAGTGACTATGTAACCAATGATGAGATTGCTTAAGTCACCAGGTCGTCCACTAGTCTTGCACACAAGTGTCGTGGTCAAAGGTGTTAGGTCCATGGTAACTCAGACATTTAGCCATATGATTTGTGAAAGAGTTACCTTTTGCATTCTAGTAGGTCGAATGGCACTGATGTATTCATTTTCTTTATACTTGTTATTCGGAATAGTAGTGGAAAAGCATAAGAAATTATTTGAAAATGGTGCAGTCAGGGTTAGTTAAAACATGTATTTTAACTACATTTTATTTCATATTTTTATGAGCTTTCTACAGTACAGGGTATGATAATGAATCTTCTATTGGATTTAATATGTTATTCCATCTTCCAATAGATACACACACTATGGAATTAGGTCATTACTGAACAAATATATTTATATGAGTCTTCTTTTGTAGTATTATATCGGATAAAATATGGTATTGAGTTGTCTGTTGATTAGTCGTCAGTAGTAGTCTTGTTAGATTGTTACAGAATGCCCTATCTGTTACAGTATTGGGTGTTCTTTGTATACTAACATATTGGCCACAGTATGGCTTTAAGTATTCTATTGAATATTCATAAAGAATGGTATTAATTAGAACATGATACAAAGTCTTCTGATATGTAGTCAGACTATTCTACTGGGTATAACAATGATCTTCTGTTTGAGTATTCTGTTTGTTTAAATGTCATATTAACTATTGTTATGTTTAATTGGTGTCATAGATAGCATTATCTGTAGGTTAGAGAATGGTATTCTATTTGGTTAATTAGAGTATGGCATTCTATTTGGTTAATTAGAGTATGATATTCTATTTGTCCAGAGTATGATATTCTATTTGCCCAGAGTATGTTATTCTGTTTGGTTAGAGTATGATATTTTGTTTGGTTAGAGTATGATATTCTGTTTGGTTAGAGTATGATATTCTAGTTGGTTAGAGTATGATATTCTGTTTGGTTAAAGTATGATATTCTGTTTGTTAGAGTATGATATTATTTTTGGTTAAAGTATGATATTCTGTTTGGTTAGAGTATGATATTCTGTTTGTTAGAGTATGATATTCTGTTTGTTAGAGTATGATATTATTTTTGGTTAAAGTATGATATTCTATTTGGTTAGAGTATGATATTTTTTTGGTTAAAGTATGATATTCTGTTTGGTTAGAGTATGATATTCTGTTTGGTTAAAGTATGATATTCTGTTTGGTTAGAGTATGATATTCTGTTTGTTAGAGTATGATATTCTGTTTGTTAGAGTATGATATTATTTTTGGTTAAAGTATGATATTCTGTTTGGTTAGAGTATGATATTCTATTTGGTTAAAGTATGATATTCTGTTTGGTTAAAGTATGATATTTTACTTGATTAGAGTATGATATTGGTGCAGGGAGTCAGTGCCCGAAGAGATCGTTCAGGTGGAACGTGAAGCTGACATTCTGGTGTCACCCAGGCAGAACGTGAAGCTGACATTCTGGTGTCACCCAGGCAGAACGGTGAAGCTGACATTCTGGTGTCACCCAGGCAGAACGGTGAAGCTGACATTCTGGTGTCACCCAGGCAGAACGGTGAAGCTGACATTCTGGTGTCACCCAGGCAGAACGGTGAAGCTGACATTCTGGTGTCACCCAGGCAGAACAGTGAAGCTGACATTCTGGTGTCACCCAGGCAGAACAGGTGAAGCTGACATTCTGGTGTCACCCAGGCAGAACGGTGAAGCTGACATTCTGGTGTCACCCAGGCAGAACGGTGAAGCTGACATTCTGGTGTCTCCCAGGCAGAACGGTGAAGCTGACATTCTGGTGTCACCCAGGCAGAACGGTGAAGCTGACATTCTGGTGTCACCCAGGCAGAACGATGAAGCTGACATTCTGGTGTCTCCCAGGCAGAACGATGAAGCTGACATTCTGGTGTCTCCCAGGCAGAACGGTGAAGCTGACATTCTGGTGTCTCCCAGGCAGAACGGTGAAGCTGACATTCTGGTGTCACCCAGGCAGAACGGTGAAGCTGACATTCTGGTGTCACCCAGGCAGAACGGTGAAGCTGACATTCTGGTGTCTCCCAGGCAGAACGGTGAAGCTGACATTCTGGTGTCTCCCAGGCAGAACGGTGAAGCTGACATTCTGGTGTCTCCCAGGCAGAACGGTGAAGCTGACATTCTGGTGTCACCCAGGCAGAACGGTGAAGCTGACATTCTGGTGTCACCCAGGCAGAACGGTGAAGCTGACATTCTGGTGTCACCCAGGCAGAACGTGAAGCTGACATTCTGGTGTCTCCCAGGCAGAATGGTGAAGCTGACATTCTGGTGTCACCCAGGCAGAACGGTGAAGCTGACATTCTGGTGTCTCCCAGGCAGAACGGTGAAGCTGGCATTCTGGCACATCAATAGAAACAAGGGAAGACAAGACAGTGACGGTGTGAACCAGCTGCATACATGCTTCATAGCAACATGCACAGGGCATATTTGGGGGTCATCTGAAATGTGTTCTCTTCCACTAGAGTCTGGCCATCTCCATGCTCAGTTGGAGGTGTGATTTACCAGCCCCCCTGTAGGGGGAAAACACAGCATTTCTAGGCATTCTGTTGACTTGTCTGTGCTCATATCTGCAATTGTGGTGTTAAAGGCATGGTGTTCTTGGTGAACAGTAGAAAACAACGTGACCATTGTAGGCTATGTTGACTCGGCCTTTATGCTAAGTCGTAGGTCATGTTTTAGTGTGTGTTTGTGTGCGTGTCCATGTGTATAATAATTACCATGCTGGAATACTGTGCATGTGTGTGTGCATGTCATTAAAAACTTTAATCGAATGCGTGTGAATTCCACACAGTTCTTCCTACATTTAACACTTTGTTGCTGTTATGATGTCTATTAATGTGTCATTGTTACCACACAACTACCAACAACCCTTCTTCTTGCATTCACCTCCTTCAGTCTCAGTGCCTGTCTCCAAGCACTATTTTTACTTCCACTTACCTTCCCGGGTCACTATCTTCAGATAATTTGAGCTGTTTTTCTTCTCAGCAGCATTAGTTCAGTTACCTCCAGGTGTGCCATAAGTTGGACATGTATTGTTGCTGTTGCCAGTCTCATAGTCTTATTGACTTTGCAGTCTGTTTGTTAGCCTTGTATCTGACATACTTTAGTTCTTTTATGAAACTGTTTGGTTATATTTTGGCCTGTAAATGTAAAGTTACTCGCTGGTCTGCTGAGCTTATTGTAACATTTACTAATAATAGAAATGTCACTGTCATATTTAGACACTGAGGCAAACTTGAAGTGTGTTGTTATTATTTGTCTGTGTATATATTTTGTTTATTTCTTACATTGTCAGTATTGTAAATACCACTGCTTCTTTGTTAAAAGCCACGTGGTGTCTGGGTAAATAAACATAGATTCACACATCCACCACATATGAGGTGCAATTTGAGAGATTAAATTTTAATGCTATGCATCATTTGGATTGTGACATGACTGTATGTGTTCTGTGGTACTTGCATGTTCCACCAGGAGGCAGCACTGTCTGTGCTGCTGCCAGTCTGCACAGTGCACTCACTTCCTCTTGGAACATGTCAGTCTTTGTGACTGTTTATTTGCGTTAGAGATATGCAAGTCTTTTGGTCCAGAGAATGCATGCCAACAAATCTGTGTGAGCTAGTCCATTATGCAGCTTAATTCTTGATTAATATTTGTGAATTCAGATATCACATTAATGTTTGACCATTGTTATCTTCAAGTGACATGTTTAATTAATAACCAATGGTAGAATAAATGGGCCTCATTTTACCAGGAAACAAACATCAACTTGAGTAAAAACAATGCAGTGGTACTTATGGCTACCCTTGCTTTGTTGTTCCATGAATGAGTTACGTTTTCCTTAATTGTGGTCACTTTATATGCGTTTTTAACTGTTTTGCACCAGCATTAAATATGAATAAAATTACCTATAATAAGGATAATCAGTGGTTAATTAATTATCCCAGTTCCCACTGAGTTTGCGTGTTTGTTATTGTTAGTTAATTATAGTTAGATCGGTGGTGGATATAAAATAACACAATTGGGGAGAGTGTCACATGAGTTAATGACAGCTACTTCATGACCTATTCGTGCTGTTGCAAGCGTAGTTAACTGCTGACATTTTTGATACCTTCCTCCATGCAGCTGATCTAAGCACTCCAATATGTGTGGACCATGTGACTAATGGTAGTGTTCACGTAAATGGCAATTTATGCTGCCAGTGCATCGCTATTTTTGGGTCATTTCCCAGCTGATTCTGGGTCATAGTGTTGGCGCAGTCGGTGAAAACCATTTGGGTCTGTCAGGTAGATTACTGGGGGAGTGGATTGACCCCTCCCCCCTGACCTTCACAGCTACTATAAAAAAACACCTGCAGAAATAGACAGGTTAAGAGAGTGGATTACGTCAGAGTTACGTAATTACCAAAGCACTTGGCCACCTCTGGGATCATTATGTCAATAACGTGCGCAAAAACATTGTCATCCATCTTGAGGGTTTGTGAGACTGGGTTTTAGTAGGAAATAACTGAATCATCGACTGGAATGGTTATTAGTAAACAGAACACAGTGGTGCCATCTACAGAGTGACTCATCACTCAATTTGTCCACTATTGGGAGACCAGGAAATACAAAGCTAATTAAACTAAATGCAGTGGAACCTTGCTTCATGATCAATCAATCATGCATTACAGCCACCTCTCAATTAAAGAAATCCTTGGACAGACCCAAATTATTTTCGTTACGGTAAAATGTACGATATTGATTCTGTCGTATCACAAACTGATGTAAGTCAAAGTTGTAGTAGCAGCCATTCTCATTCATTTAATTTCTACTATTTGTTACATAATTCCGCTACAATTTATTTCCGTCCGTGTGAGCAGTAGTCGTAGCAACCAACACCCAAATGGGGTGTTTGTGATGGTGGTAAGACCCCTGACATGGCCAATAAACCACCTGTCCATGGGAGAAGACCCAGCTCCCAAATAGAAATATCATTATCTATCCCGGGTTCACCAGAGAATGCCCAGTGATGAAAGGGAAATGCTTAGCCTTGGTGGAGCCGTCAGATTCTCTCCTTCATCCGAGGTCTCGGTCTCGTTAGAGTTATGTCAGAAATACGTGGTAACTGGAGACGACAGCCTGGAGAAGTGCATCTTGAATCATTCCCTACAGGCAAGGTGCTCTGGTCTTTTCACAGGCTGTCCAGAATCATCATTCACAGATCGTAGATTCACTAGTTTCAAGGGTGTTTGGTTGTGTGCGATATCAACAGATGCAATGTATGAGACGTAAGCTCCAGGGGCTGTGGTACATTTGATACAGTCACAATCTAATATTTTGCACCCAGCCAGGTTGAGCTGTAGGGTAGGGACAGGGGTGTGTTTTGCAAATCATATCATACCAGCATGCATGCATGTCGACGTACACATAAGTGTTGTCATAATCACAGTAGCTGTCAAACAACAACCAGTTTGAATCATGAAATATCACCTAAATGCTTCCAGTGACCCTGCATAAAAACAAATGGACCTAATGTTCTAATTCAGGCTGGCGATAAATCAGAAAAACGACCTTGCCAATTAATAACGTGTCGAGATAAACACTCGTTGCAAATCATCACAGGGATTTGCCGGCAATTAGTTGACCCAAGAATGTAGCCTGGGTTTTATAGCATGTGGATGACATTTTAACTGACAGGTGAAGGTAATTGGCAAACGCTCAACCTACACATAATGCTGTGGGGTTGATTACATGGGGTAACCAGGCATGTAAATGGAGGCTGTGTTCTTGGTGGAAATAGAAGTGCAGTTACACTGGAAGCCACTCAATTGTCTGCATGGTAAACCTAGTTTCAGAATGTAGACAAGGTGTAAATAAAATGTGATTTTTTTACATGCTGAATCTTTCTTTGTGTGTTCGTCGAGATTGTTTTGTTCTGAAACAGAAATATCTAGCCTAGTTTCTGGGAATGTCACGATACATTTCCATTGGTTTTTATCCTGCGTGATCTTTTCCAAGTTTGGAAATTGTTATTCCAGATTCAGGTGCGATCCTCCTGAAAAAGCTTCCCTGATCGTTTCTGTTTATGCTGTGGGTACCAAGAAACCAGCTGTTTGAAAACTGATTGAGCAGTGTTTGCAAACTGGGCTCAGCTTTCTCTGATTGTCGCCAAGATCTTTTTACATGCATTCGTCTTCTCTTGTTGTTTCCAGCACTTGGCAGGGTCTATTACCTACTAATGTGTGCAATACATTGTGGCTAGAATGGTGTGATCTTATAAGGTCTCATTGAACTAGTAGCCTTTTTCAGAACATTTATGCCAAGCCGACCTTTATTTTCTGGCACTGAGGGTGGTCTCTGCCAGGGTGCTTGTCGTCCTCAGTGGTTCTTTTAAGTCCTAAATTGAGACAGGACAAACATTAACATGATTTTCCAATTCACAAGGGATATACGGTCCCCAATGTTGAAAGTCAGGTTTTTTTCACCAAAAATAACATGCTCGCTGACCGCCACGTCCAGGTATTGAGCCTTAGCCAGGTGGATGCACTAACATATATGCATGCATACATACATACATACACCTCACATGCTTGCATACATACATACACATACATCATTTGTCACAGGTTATGTATGTGTACTTTTGTAAGAATCCTTACAAATGGTTAAGGTTATTAACACTTGCATAGCTTTCACTCGGAGTTCACCCACTGTCAGCCAGTGCAGGTTTAGATCAAAGATCCACTGACCTACCCTTCTTTGGGGGCATTCACATGACCAAAGGGTTCTGCTATCCTCCTCTGGGGGTCTTCCACCCCCCTCAGAGATGTTGGCACTTTTTTGGGCCAAGTTATCTAACTCCCACTTAAGCACTCACTGGTGCTGTTTGTCTAAGCCAGCCCTTGGGGGGTGAATGGCAGTGTCTACAAACCACAAAACCACAGGCCAGGGGGTCACAACTTATGGGGCTCTGTGCATTTATGTTGTGAGATCATGTGAGGTTTTGTAAATCCACTCAAAGAAGTGATAAACCAGGTAACTGTGTACAGTGTTGACTCGGATTGTCAACAGCTGTGTTAGTAATAGACGCCTGTGGAGCTGGTGATCCTTGGGAATCTGAGCTGAGAGATGCAGAATACAGCAGTCATTTGGCATAAACATGAATGGGGATGGACAAGACTGCAGAGGTGTAGGGCTGGAATGACGCAAGTGTTGAGTTTGTAGTGAAAGGTGGCTGCGGTTTCAGATGATTTTATAGTAATAGGGGATTTATAATCATTGGCATCAGGTGTGGGTTTAATTCATTTTCTAATTCGATTCCAGTTCATCTGTATTTACCACGGATCAATTCAGTATACCCGGTACTGAGTACTGTACTTACAAAATATATTTAAATTCAACTCACATAATTTTATTCAGTTCTTATTCAGATAGCAAACCGGCAGCATTCACAGTTTTGCTGTGACTTTCAAGTAAACAAAGTATGATCATTTTTAAATGCATTACGTTTAACAGAATAAAATCTAGTGAAACAAATTTTAACCAAAATAGTCAATTTTCAAACTCGATCAGATCCATTCAATTCATCTTAATTTGCAGTAAGTAATTTCAGTTCCAGTTAAAATTCAATTCAGTCTGTTTTGGTTTTATTAAATTTCAGTTCCAGTTTACAAAATTGTATCAGTTCAGTTTGAGATAAATTACAAATTGAACCCGGGTCTGACCAGTGTACCCAACTGGTTGCTCTGTCAGTCTGTCGTTTCCCACCCTGGGTACATGCAGACATGTGGAGAGGTTCGTCTGTTTATTCTGATTAACTGCTGTACAGTTATGTAGGGTCTGACAGCCAGACGCCTGTCTCCCCATCTGTGTACACACTCATCCACATTATCACTTCAAGGTCAGTGCAGCTTGTTGCTGTAGACTGGGGACAGACCGCAATTTACCTCTTCCTCAGGTGTACACGTGTACAGGAGGTTTTAAGATTATGCACGGAGTATGTGAAGTTTTAAGATTGTATGCAGGCGTGTGAACGTCTTGAAACATAGGAAATAGTTTTGTGTAGTACCGGGTAATGTAATTTGAAACTCATCAGAGGATGCAGTATGTATGTGAGTTGCATCTCCAGTGGATGCTTAGACTAAAATTAATGCTTATGTATAAATGTTGTATCTTTCCTGTCTTCCATTGTGTTAACTAAAATGCTTGTATGTACATGTACACAAAACTTACATTTTACACAGTTTTGCCTTTGTTTAGACAGAACAGCACGTAAGATATTGAGAAATGAAAATTCAACTTATGTACAAATAGTACAGAAATAAAAATTAAATGTCATTTAAAGACAGTAATAAAAAACCAGGTGGTGACAAATGTGCATTCAGGATGACTGAACAGTTTTCTCCTATCGCCTAAAACAACAGACATTCACACTTTATAAATTGCTGCAGTGATAACAGCCAGCACTGGTGCAGGCACCAGTGCAGGCACCAGTGCATCTCTCAGATAGGCACATCTGTTTGTTGCATATGTTATATGGTGTCCATGTGCCTGTCTGCATGGCTGCCCGGTGTGCATGCATGCATGCATCCGGGGGCATGTGTGGGCCAGTGCCAGAGGCAGGAGGCGGATGATTGACGGGTGCTGGCCCCGCCCATCTGGCCACCAGTTACTACAGCCCTAAATCAGGATATTAGGCAGTTATCCGGATGCAGGAGTGAGTCCAGAAAGAGCTTACAGCCCAGGATCGACAGTCTCTCTGAGGGATAGGTGGATTACAGTTTACTACACCATCCCACCACCACCGCCTGGCCGCTGTTGGACGCACATTACCAGATAGTTGCGTTCATCACCGGACCACGGATTATTTATATACTTTTCTATTACGTGCCTATCTCGCCGGGTGACGGCCGCAGTTGTTAAGCCAGCAGAGGAGTGTGTATCAGTTGCGAATGACAAACAGCTTCAGGAAATTGCACCTATAGCTGCCATTGCCGGAATGTTGCTGGGCAGTTCAATCATCATAATCTGAGTGAGACGCAGCTACAGCTGAGTGTCTATTTATAGCGCCTCCCTTGGCGCCTGGGCGTGTATGTATGATGCTGTAGGTCCACGGTGGAGTCAGTGAGACTGGAGAGAGACCAGAGAGAGACAGAGGAGACTAGGCAGTCAGTCCGTGCGAAGTGGATTAGTTCGTGGGAGGCGGCTAACCTGATATCGATAAGGTGCTTACACCGGGCGCCACACAAAGATGGGATTTTACTTTATTGCCCGGTGTTGGGGCTGATGGGAAACGCAACACCTGAGGTAATGTGGAACGTTGATTGGGCGTGATCCGCGGTTAGCCCGGAGTGTTACTTGTAAAAAGTCGGGCTTGAAACAGAGGCAAGTGTTCAAGCGTGCCGCCATGTCCGTCCATCGCGTCGACGCATGACTTGCAGCTGCCTGGGGCGAGTTCTCAAGACTGTTGGAAGCATCCGCCGCGGACATTAATCGGCAGATACATCTGTGATTAAGGCTTACTGGGGATTTGTGAGGTAACCACCTGAAGGTTTGTGCAAGTGTTTGCAGCCGAGTGTCTGATGAATTGCTATGTGTAAATGCTGCCTCGGGTGACTTATCTGACTGTCGAGTTCTAGTGGATGTCCATCAATTGACAGCTCTCAGGATACAGCATAAACACATGGGATACCATAGAGGGAGTTTGTCAACAACTGGGAGATTTACAAGTTTGTTGTGACATTGTGAATGCCACTGTAGCCAGTTGGTCAGTGGATATCCTGGTCAGTTGTGAACTGACCACAGAGAGGTGTGCAAGACTGACCATTGCAGTAGTAGGCAACTGGTCATCCTCTGGTCAGCAGATGGACTTCATCATTAACAGCTTGAGCTATTTCCGTGTGTGAAGAATCACTGGTTGTTTGTGTGTAACATAATTGGCCATAAATAATCACACACTGAGACATCCCTCCGTCTGAATGACATTTGGACGCACCAGGACACACCCAGGTGACATTTCAAGTTGACGGTGGTCAGGTGCGATGTTGTGATCAGTGCTTGTCCTCTGTAGTGGTCAGTGATAACTGGTGGACATTAGCTGAGGTGCAAGCAAAGGCTAATGAGGACAAATTGACGTCACTTGCACACGACAGACATCACAAGACAAGGCAATGGCGGGGTACATTGGGGCTTTCATGAATCGCGTCTTCCGACTGGGGAAGAGCAAACGGGCATCAGAGGACAGGGAAGAGGAGGAGAAGGAGGAAGAGGAGGTGGAGGAGGATGAGGACACCATTACTCCAACTGAGGAGGGAGGACCGGAGGAGGTTTGGGAGAGGGAGGGAGACGGGATTGAGGAAGAGTACAAGGAGACGATGAGTTTTGACGAAGGCGAAGACGATGTGTTTGAGAATGATAAGGAGAGAAAGGTAGTTGATTTTTGTCTTCTATGACAAGGTGCATGTGTTTGTCTCCTTTTTTGGTCTGTTTGTCTGTTTGTTTGTCCTGTGCTACTTTGTTAATTTTCAAATTAGTAGTCTGAGATCCCAGATTTGAATCGTGTGCTGCCGTTTCAAATCTTGGGAAGTTCAATCATTTGACACTATGTTATTCAAAGCTTGGGAAGTTCAATCATTTGACACTATGTTACTGCAGTACACTCTACTGTATGGATGAGTATTGTACAACAGACAGTGGTGGATGTTTGTGTACAAATAGTCCTGACACATTAATTGCCGCATGATTGAATGTTTCCTAGAGAAGTTGCTGCTCTGTTAAACCACTGCCAAGGAGTAAATGTGCTTTCAGTAGTTAGATGGACTTAAAACAAATTATCTGTGCTGTATATGAACATCCCTTAAGTAAGGTAGTGATGCAGTAGTGATTCAGCACAGTGCACTTACTTTGTCGCCATTTCCTACACAAGTGTACTGACGGTATTACCAGAAACAGTTATTGTGTACATTCACTCATACTGATTAACTCTGTTTTCAGTTAGATTCCTTATCAAGTGGTAATTAGCTGTACACTGATTCAACATTCAGAACTTGGGCCTAATTACTCATGAACTGGGGTTGGCTGGTGCCTTTAATTATATGTATTAATTGTGAAATGGCCACAAATGACCATTAGCATTACCACACTGTGAGAACCTGACCTGGGACTGGTCACATATGGTACCAACCAACTACCAAATACTTGACCATCTGTGAAATTGACAGAATATCTAAAGCCCTGTGTCATATTCTGTTTGGACGTAATTTATTTGTGGCCATGTAGTGGCACTTCATTGGTAGCAAAATATATTCTAACACAAAGGTAGTTATTTTACACGTTAACACTCTGTATTTAAGATATTTCTGCTGGAAGTGATGTTGTTTACAGGCTAAAAAGATATGTTGATACGGTAATGATGTTGCTATAATTGCTATATTTGTTGTTGTGTTGGTGTCACAGTCGCACATTATTAGGATAGTTTCTATGGAGACAAGGGACATTATGAAAAGATGCCATAAACGCAAGAGCAAAATTTATATTTTAGTTAGGCCTAACAAATACACTTTGTTTTTTCAAACGTGTGCATCTGCCATGAATTCTGAAGTCACAGCCATGGCATGAAAGCAAGAAAGTTGTTCATGTGAACACAAGATGTTTTCCTTTGGTGAGAACCCGTGTTTATTAAGTTTTTGCTCTGATAGTTGCTGCTGTCACATTGGTTGCCACTGTTTGTCATGGAAACCCATATATAGTTGACATTGACACCAGTCCTTGCTCTGTCTCCTCTCCTCTGTCACTCAGCCATTGTATTGTTGTCGCCACAACCAGACCTGTGTTTCTTGCTATCATTCTCCAGTCCAGTCATATATTGTGGAGCGCAGCGGGTTCAAATCCTGTTCTGCCATGTCAAAACTTGGGTAAGTTTGTTCACTCTACATTGCTCCAGTTCACTCAGCTGTATGTACGAGTACCTGGCTATAGATAGTGGTGGATATTTGTGAGTAGTCGTCATGCATTAATTTCAGTGTGGCTGAATGCTTCCCAGAGAAATAGATTGTGTTCAGTTGAACAGGTCTGCCTGGGAGTAAGGTGTAGTGTTTTGATCAGTTCTGATGACGGGATACTGTGCTACATGTGAACTTATTTTTTACTGAACCACCTCCTTTCCATTCATATTGGCCACACTGTTTCAGAATCGCTACCACATAATCGCTACCTCAGGATGACGTAAGTCTGCGCGGAATTCATTAGAGGTGTTCTCACATTCTGCTATTTATAATTTTCCCGATGCCCATATAGACGGATATGCGGAATGATTTGTGGCACACTGTTAGGTAATTGATGACGCCATATGAGTTTGGTAACTTTCAGCTGCTGGATACGAGGCTGGTAAACAGGAACACGTTCCGGCGTTTTAGTATCGTTTATCTACTGCAGTCATGTGCACAAGTAGTAAGTGTCATACAAAGTAAACAAAGAGTGCTTGTGTGAATTCAGTGCTGTATGGTGGTATAAATCAACATTTTATTGAAGCCCAGAGTATGAACTGCCTTTGTTTATTATGAGTATCTGTGCTTACATATGGGAGCTGCTACTTAAGTGGTCCCTGTTTGACTTGGGGCTCGTATAATGTGCCATGTGCGAGCAGTTACCACCATAGCAAAAGCTGAATAAACACATATGTTTCATATAAAGTCGGGTGAAGGAACTTGTGTTTTTATCGGTCATGTTATGTCGTGCAAATATTGTCATACTGGGTGCAGTAGCATAACACTACGATAGTCGTAACATAATATTTGCTGTGTCAAAGTCTCAATTTTATGAACTGTTCTAGAACATCTCAACATTAATACACTGACTTAGAGACTGTGTAAGTGCATCTCCTGCCGTGTGCTGAGGTCCACTCACTTCTCTCCATGTTCTCTGACTTCCGTCTAATATACCATATGACGATTACTGTATTTCAGGAAACGCAAAGATAATTAAAACCACAACTGATGAACAACCATCCTGTTTACTTTACAGAAATGAAATGATCCTGTGAAAGATTTGTAGATGAGAATACTGCTATAGTGTCCTTAGGTTGTCATCACAAGGTGGCTGTTGACCATGTAAACAGTGCTCTCTTGTTTTCCTGTATACCTACAGTGAGACGTACTGGTGTCAGTATTACTCCCCAACTTCTGTTGTTTCTTCTAAATTTGTTGTGTCCACAAAAGGAATAATGAATACCCCCCCATCATCAGACCAATGTTGTGTGGCATTGTACCACAACATTGTCAGACGATCCCCACGGAAAACATGTTGTTTTGGGATGATCCCTGAGCACCAGGGATGCTGCTAATGGCACCCTGTCTCTGGGGGACAGACAGACAATGCCATAGATTGTGTGTTATCGAGGCAGAACCAGCACACAGACACTTGGGGAGCAGCCTGGCTGTCAGATGGGGAATGATGTTGTTTACAAGCATGTCTGCCTCACTGCAGTTATCCCTGCTCCCTGTTTACTCATGCACTTCCCACCACTGGAGGGAGAAACTGGGCGTAACTGGTGGAGGGAGTACTTTGGTGACTCCATCTGGAGAGATGGTTGGAAACGGATACGGAAGTGGAAAAAATGAATGTGTAAGAATGGTGGTTTGTGTGGGGCAGGATGTAGGGTAGAGAGACTGGAGGGTGGGTGGGGGAGGGGGGCAGGGGCATGTCTAAGGAGGGGTTCACAGATGTACCAGGGTAGATGTTTCCCACAAGTGTGGAATTATAATGCCAGCGGACAGTTTACCAGTGTTCCCGTCACTGTTGTACGCACATGTGTTAATCTTGTGTGTGTCTGTGATTCTGTTTAAAGGGCATGCATAGTGACATATGTACAAGCATACAAATGCATGTTCGAATCTTATGCTGTTATGTCAAAACCTTGGGCAAATTGTTTCATACCTGGCTACATACATTGGTGGATACTCTTTGCACATTAATTGCAGCATGGCAAAGAGTAGTCAAGATGATCATCAAAGCACAGCTGAATACGTCTTCCATGGAGGATAGTGTAAAGTGCTTTGAGCAGTCCTGAGGATTGAAAGCTGCCCACTCACAATTCAATGTTGCGCTATACAATAACTTATCTTGCATGCATGCATGGGTGGTGTGTACATGCAACGTGGTTGTGCCTTCGATACATTTGGCTCACCTTTGTGAATTCCATCACATGTTTATGCCGAGTGCAGTCATGAATAGTTGATACATTTCAATGTCATCAACAGGTTTTTTGACAGCTTTGAATCAACAAGTGGCTAATATCAAACATCGCATGGTGTTGTGACAGTCTGGGTGTGGGTGGGTTGTGCATGACTCTGTGATGACATTTTCATGTCACACGTTTCCAATGGAGCTGTTGACAGAATGAGGTTCCACACTGTTATTGTCAGTAACACGCATTGACAATCACTGACATTGCAATGGCCGCTTGGATGTAGGTCTTTCCGAGAAATACAAATCATCAATCACTGCAAGGAAGCACAAAGTAAACAATATGTTTGTGTCATTTTTACATTGTTTATACTGCATGACATTTAAAGATGCATGTTATGAAGCATAAACTGTTTATATTCTAACATAACTGTGTAGATAATGTCAAAGCCTAAATAATTTGATTTTGACAGATCTCTGTTTACAAACATCACCAAAAGTGTCATGTAAATTTACCTTGAATTTACCTTGAATCCTCTTCTACTATGTAGTCGAGGAGTTGACGAGGAAGGGAGTCAATCGCCGACTCGTGTAATCCTCTGCCCTATTTTGCAGATACTTGTCAATGTGACCCTTAAATTGGTTGACGCTTGCGGACATAACAGCACTTCCTGGAAGTCTATTCCAATCATTTACTATCCTTTGAGTGAAAGAGGACTTTCGTATGTCAAGTCTAGAGTGTAATTTGCTTATTTTGTAAGGGTGCCCTCTTGTTTTGCCGTGCTCATTTTCCATAATAAGGAAGTCGGCAGGAAAAATACTATCCAACCCATTTATTGTTTTAAATCTCTGAATAGTGAGATAATTCTGTATGTGCTGCACAATCATATATACAGGCTTCTTCCTTCTGAAACACTTGGATTTAAACACAAATATATTTAAAAAAAAGTTGGTCCTGTTTAACATGATTTTACATTGTTAATAAGCAGGTAACCTACCTCTATCAACGTATATAATTTATTATGTTGAGTATGAGAGTGTTCATTTGATCCTCCAAGTGTTGCTGGCGCACACAGAGGGCAGGAGGGAATCGAGTACACCATGTCCTCTGTTTGTCTTGCATGGCCTCTCAGTTGTAAGCTCTCTCCATCGCAGAAAGGTTTTCACAAGATAACAACCTATCTGGTTGCTTACACTAGCTAACTGGGCCCATCGACCCATAAACCCAGTGCAGCGTACATGTAAACCCAGTTTGATGGCATGTAAACTGTCTGCAACTTTACATCTCCACGCCTACAGCGACACTCGCAATCCCCATGGCCTGCTCGGGTACCTGGATAGGAGCTAGCCTCAGGCAGAATAAACTTGTAACGCGATACAGAAACCAGCAGGCTTTGTGTGTCTTTACCTAGGTCATGGTTTTCTCCAGATAGTGTAATTGGATTGGTAGACAGGAAAGATTTCGTCTAATTAATCTACGGCTATAAACAGTGCTACCACAATGCAAGGTGAAGTGGTTGATCATGTGATCACCAGAGGGCACCACTGATTGATAATACCTCAATTATTATTGTCTTGGTGTTTTAGGGTCAGCCAATTCTTGCTCTGACTCACATCACAGTTGGCATGGACGCCGAGGTTGTGTTTTATGGTTGGCATTAGCATGACATGTTGGCTCCTTATTCTGAGGTTTTTTTGTAATTATATAATTATACGTTTGGCTGAATTACTGTGAGATCGCATGTAAAACTGATAAATATTTTAATATGTCTTCATCATCTATTTTCGTCTGTGCTCATAACCATAATGTACTCGTTTCACCTTTGGCGTGTAATTGTTGGTGTTCTCGCTATGCTCCAACGTGATGTGAGGCAAATTGTACTCAACATTAACCCAGCAGCAGCAGTGACTAAAAGGCATCTTAGTTATGTATGTCAGGAAAACCACACGCAGCTGTAGGGCATGTTAACTGCTCACTTAGGTGCAGTGATAAAAGGTAGCATTTGTTCTGTCTGAGGGAGGCCATGTCAAGGACATAGAAACATTCTTCAACATGTTAACTTATCCAAATGCTAAAGGAAATGCTGTTTGATTCTGCTGAAATTGCTGTAGCCGTTTTATTAGTACACTGCTTGTGTTTTAGATTTTGTTATGGTTTCGTCAACTTTTTATGCAGAAACTGTACTCTGCTGTTCACAAATATGGTTGGCTGCTTTATTAATGACATTCTCCTGTTCATCAGTGTAGCTTTACAAATTATAACCGGCATTGAAAACAGATGTGTGACTTCACATAGCTGTCTCACTGTGTTCATGTCTCATTGTACAAACACTTGACTCACTAGCATCACATTCAACAAGCCGGGCCAATGTTCAGGCCTCGTGGGTTTCTACTTTGAAGCAGAGGACCAAGGTTCAGTCAGTTTTTTACTTTGAAGCTTGAATAGGTTAATTTATATTCCATTGTCTCCAGGCTCTGACACGTTTCCCTGCTTGGGAACCCACTGTGATAGACGGGGAGTGAAACAGAAGAATGTAAACTTTTTTGCAGTTATTCAGTGTGGCTGAATTCTTCCTTAACACCAGCCTGTTTGACTGTCAGTATCTGCTTGATGTGTGTGCAGTGTGTTTGAATGCTATAGCTTTGTTGTATCAATGCAATTTTTATTCAGTTGCAATGTAAATTGCTTTAACACAAGTCTTAAGTGTTTTTACATGTTTCCATATCTGCTCCTCAATCTCCGCCCCCTCAATCGCCACCCCTCAATCCCCCTCAATCTCCACCCCTCAATCTCTGCACATCAATATCCACCCCTCAATCGCCACCCCTCAATCCCCCTCAATTTCCACCCCTCAATCTCTGCACATCAATATCCACCCCTCAATCGCCACCCCTCAACCCCCCTCAATTTCCACCCCTCAATCGCCATCCTCAGTCTCCTCCTCTTCTTCTGCAGCCATCCACTGATGTCTGGGTGATCCTCGATGACTACACGGCCACCAACGACAAGGAGCTGTCGGTACAGAAAGGCCAGCAGGTGGAGCTACTAGACAGTGCCCCAGGTGGCAGCACTGAATGGTGCCTGGTGCGAGTGCTAAACGGTGCCGGAGACAGCTCAAGTTGCGGTGTTCAACTCGAAGGTCGAGTGCCGACGACAGCCATCAAGCAAGTCACCACTGCGCTGACGGTGTCATCATCTCACGGCAGCATTGACAATGATGGTAAGTTTTGTGTCACCCTGACCCAGTCATAAAATGTCCCTGCAAATCTCATGTGTCAGTATATTTATTTGTCCTTTATGTGTGTTGTGTTTTGTTTGTCGTTATTATTTCTATACTTATTACATGAATAATTGCTGCACCGACATATATAATGAGAGGATGGATATTTAATGCCTGGTGTACATATCAACAAAACATAAGCAGAGTAAATAAACAAGCATGTTATTCAAGTACATAGGCCTCACAAGCCTGCCTAATGGAACATTACTAGATTCATGAGCGTGCTATTTTTAACCACCTTCCAAGAACTCTGAATCGTTCTTGCATGCCAATTCTCCACTGTTTAGTCTCAATGGTTTCACTTCTGAAGATGCTCCGAGATGTCGTTATTTGTATCAGTACAGAGCCAACAAACGCTGTTTCCACCCACACCCAGTTGCTTGATTCTTTATGAAAGATGTTAATGGTAAATTAGTAAATTTATTATTGCTTGTAAATTGGTAACATTGCTAGCTTCTACCATCTCCCCCTCCCACCCTCACTTCTTTAATCCTTCCCTCCTCCCTGGAGTACGATTTCACTGCAGTTAGTTCACAATGTGGACTATAGTTATCAAGACTACTGTATAGTATACAGACACTCCTGTAGTTTGTAGTAGAGCAGTGGTGCAGTGGTGCACTGGTGCACTGGTGCAGGGACTAGAGTCTGCTAGGGCTTCCAACTCTTGACTAATTGAACCAGGGTTCGAATCCTGTGCTGCCACGTCAAACCTTGGGCAAATTATTTACTCTACATTGCTCCAGTTCACTCAGCTGTATGAAAGAGTACCTGGCTATAGACAATGATGGATATATGTGTACGTATAGACATCACGCACTGCAGTGTGGCTGGGTACTTTCCAGAGAAGCCAAGATGATGTTCAGTTGAACAGGTCTGCTGGAGAGTAGAGTGTAAAGCGCTCTGAGCAATCCTGAAGATTGGATATTGTGTTATATAAGAACTTACCTTTCTTATTTTACTTCCTAAAGATGTGATTGGCTGTCAGCGTTATGCTGAACTCTTAATGACTCTTGTTACCCAGACTAGACTGTGACTTTGATTGTGTCCCGCCTGTGGTCACTTTGATGGTTTTATGATGAAAGCAGCCAACCAGCTGTGGCAGTTCACGAAAAGGTCAATTAATTATTTTCATATGTCATGACATTGCTCAGTTTGCTCACTTCACAGTCAGCACTCTTCACATAGCTTCGTGTTATGGTAGAGGTGTTTGTTTCAGAAACAGGGAATTGTGATGATAAATTGGAATCGGAAGTGTTTATTTATTGTTGAGACTTCAAGTGGTTGCCAGTAAAAATGGATCTTTCATCTTGGTGTATAATATTAAGTATAAAATTACACTTGTCAGTTAGAGATCTTTGTTATGATCTGGGATGGACACTGTTTAGAGACACAGACAGTTAATCAGACACCTGCATGGATGTTAAACGAGCAGTTTACATCGCAGTAGTTGCTTGCCAGATAAATAGCATGTGACAACTGAATAAGTGAAAAGTCTGATTGCTAAAATTAAATATAAATATGAAAGGAGATGGAAACGGGTAGAAACAAGGACTTACAATCCAGCCAATATTTGCTATGTTTACAAGAGATATATCTGAGTTAGGTACCAGTGTGTGTCCATACATCAAACGTGCACACATGTAGGATGCGCACGCGCCCGAGCGTGTGTGTCGGTGCATATTACATCAGGTTGTATCGCCGTAGCAACAGAATTCCTGTGACCGACTCGGGCTGCAACGACAGCGACAGCCGGTCGCCGCGACGATAGATTAGCTGAATGGAATATATAATACTCCAGTGCCATTGTGTGTGACCGCGTTGAGATGTTTGGACTCCACTTGTTAGGTCGGTAAGCACATTTCCACCTGCCTGGTGATCACATGGGGGGTTGCTTATGAGGGGGTAACGTTGGGGGGTTATAACTCTGGTGGTCACCGTCTGTAGTAACCGTGTGATGAAATGAGCCCAGCGAGAATGGAACATCAATATTGATGACGTTATGACGAGCATGCTCACAAGAGGTCACTGTTACGGCCGTCGCGTCAACGTCAGTTGGACACTTGAGTCGTGGCTCAACATTCCCGAATCTCGTACGTTTCTAGCGTCCTGGTCCAGTGGCTGGCTCTGTTTTCCATCGGGGTTCGACACGGTTGTGTGGGTATTGATTAGCAGGAGGGTTGGTCACGTCGATGAAGGTCAACAGTAAGTCTATGTACATTGCTGCTCCATGTAGCTGCATAAGTAATGCACCAGCGGTGTTTATCGTAAGTAAACCGGGGAGAAGCGTGTGTCCAGTGCTGACACTGGGCGTAGTCCATCTGTCTGTCAGAACGATAGAGAGAGAGAAAGAGAGAGAGAAGGAGAGAGGAGAGAGAGAGAGAGAGAATGGCAAAGAGGTTATGATATGGATTCATGGCTCAGTCCGGGACATGATCCATACTCAACGAGGCTCTGAATTGTTAACGCTTGATTTATAATTAGCAGCTCAACAGGGAGAGGAGATGTTGATTCACAGTCTGTTACTGTCTCTTAGCCATTGCCCCCATCTGTAGTGATGAGTGATAGCAGAATATAAATACTTGACCATTATAACAATCCGTGTCTGTCCTTTACCCAAAGCCATCCGCTTGTCATGTGTTTAGTGTAGTGTTCTTAGAATAAATATGCTGCAGGTCTGCTATGTCAAACTGCATTTAATAAACGTGTAAAAGTGTGTGGTTTCAATAGTTAGGTCATAGAGTGTTCAGATTGTTAACGAAACATTGTACTCCCTTTGTTGGAGAAATTGTATATGTCAACAATCCATTATCCCTGAATGCAGCTCTTTCCCATTGTTCCATTCTCCCAAGGTTGGAAGAGGAAGTTCTACATGAGAGAAAAATCATTGGATAAGCCAGACTTCCTTGTCTAATATTGATCTCTTTTATTTTGGGATACCCTTATCAGAGATGATCGTATTATTTCCCAAAACCTATACAATTTGTAAATATAATATAGGAGGGGATTTGGTCATCACCTCATATTGCATGAAAAATAGATTACCACAGTGGCAACATCTTGCGACCCTTGTAAGTAGCAAATGAAATAAGTCAATGTAAATCGATGTTAATAGCTATTTTGAGTTACAAAAAACGCAACGTCCCCACAGTGTTTTGGCAGGTTGTGTGACTGGGCTTACACTGTTGATAAGCATGTCATGTTTTTTACGTTGTGAACCAACGAAACCATCTTGTAGGTCTTGGTAACAACGTTGAGTCTTGTTACATGCCGAGGATCTGCAGATTGTTCTATGTGGTTATTGTTGTTTCAGACTCGGCACCCATGAACAGTTCCGAGGCACACACAGTGTCCACCCCATCAGCCTCCTCTCCCGCCAGCAAGCGCAAGAGCAGCTTCAGGTGGGTGACTACATCATGTATACACACATGCACACACGGTGCCCGCTCCTTACTTGCTACTTACCCGCCAAAGCAATATACAAAAGAACACCTTGTAAGGGTGATCACCCTGCTTATATACATGCAGGCACGCAGTGTCACTCCCTTCCCACCCTCCCTGGCCAGTAAACAAATGGACCACTTTAGGAGGGTGAACTACATCACACACAGACAGTGTCACTCCCTTCCCACCCTCCCTGGCCAGTAAACACATGGACCACTTTAGGAGGGTGAACTACATCACACACAGACAGTGTCACTCCCTTCCCACCCTCCCTGGCCAGTAAACAAATGGACCACTTTAGGAGGGTGAACTACATCACACACAGACAGTGTCACTCCCTTCCCACCCTCCCTGGCCAGTAAACATATGGACCACTTTAGGAGGGTGAACTACATCACACACAGACAGTGTCACTCCCTTCCCACCCTCCCTGGCCAGTAAACAAATGGACCACTTTAGGAGGGTGAACTACATCACACACAGACAGTGTCACTCCCTTCCCACCCTCCCTGGCCAGTAAACAAATGGACCACTTTAGGAGGGTGAACTACATCACACACAGACAGTGTCACTCCCTTCCCACCCTCCCTGGCCAGTAAACACATGGACCACTTTAGGAGGGTGAACTACATCACACACAGACAGTGTCACTCCCTTCCCACCCTCCCTGGCCAGTAAACAAATGAACCACTTTAGGAGGGTGAACTACATCACACACAGACAGTGTCACTCCCTTCCCACCCTCCCTGGCCAGTAAACAAATGGACCACTTTAGGAGGGTGAACTACATCACACACAGACAGTGTCACTCCCTTCCCACCCTCCCTGGCCAGTAAACAAATGGACCACTTTAGGAGGGTGAACTACATCACACACAGACAGTGTCACTCCCTTCCCACCCTCCCTGGCCAGTAAACACATGAACCACTTTAGGAGGGTGAACTACATCACACACAGACAGTGTCACTCCCTTCCCACCCTCCCTGGCCAGTAAACAAATGGACCACTTTAGGAGGGTGAACTACATCACACACAGACAGTGTCACTCCCTTCCCACCCTCCCTGGCCAGTAAACATATGGACCACTTTAGGAGGGTGAACTACATCACACAGACAGTGTCACTCCCTTCCCACCCTCCCTGGCCAGTAAACAAATGGACCACTTTAGGAGGGTGAACTACATCACACACAGACAGTGTCACTCCCTTCCCACCCTCCCTGGCCAGTAAACAAATGGACCACTTTAGGAGGGTGAACTACATCACACACAGACAGTGTCACTCCCTTCCCACCCTCCCTGGCCAGTAAACAAATGGACCACTTTAGGAGGGTGAACTACATCACACACAGACAGTGTCACTCCCTTCCCACCCTCCCTGGCCAGTAAACAAATGGCACCACTTTAGGAGAGTGAACTACACACACACAGACAGTGTCACTCCCTTCCCACCCTCCCTGGCCAGTAAACACATGGACCACTTTAGGAGGGTGAACTACATCACACACAGACAGTGTCACTCCCTTCCCACCCTCCCTGGCCAGTAAACACATGACCACTTTAGGAGGGTGAACTACATCACACACAGACAGTGTCACTCCCTTCCCACCCTCCCAGGCCAGTAAACAAATGGACCACTTTAGGAGGGTGAACACATCACACACAGACAGTGTCACTCCCTTCCCACCCTCCCTGGCCAGTAAACACATGAACCACTTTAGGAGGGTGAACTACATCACACACAGACAGTGTCACTCCCTTCCCACCCTCCCTGGCCAGTAAACACATGGACCACTTTAGGAGGGTGAACTACATCACACACAGACAGTGTCACTCCCTTCCCACCCTCCCTGGCCAGTAAACACATGCACCACTTTAGGAGGGTGAACTACATCACACACAGACAGTGTCACTCCCTTCCCACCCTCCCTGGCCAGTAAACACATGACCACTTTAGGAGGGTGAACTACATCACACACAGACAGTGTCACTCCCTTCCCACCCTCCCTGGCCAGTAAACACATGCACCACTTTAGGAGGGTGAACTACATCACACACAGACAGTGTCACTCCCTTCCCACCCTCCCTGGCCAGTAAACACATGCACCACTTTAGGAGGGTGAACTACATCACACACAGACAGTGTCACTCCCTTCCCACCCTCCCTGGCCAGTA
This sequence comes from Ridgeia piscesae, assembly GCA_025642075.2. Lineage (NCBI taxonomy): Eukaryota > Metazoa > Annelida > Polychaeta > Sabellida > Siboglinidae > Ridgeia > Ridgeia piscesae. The sequence continues at coordinate 545,189 of JAODUO010000107.1, read as the reverse complement.
AACACATGCACCACTTTAGGAGGGTGAACTACATCACACACAGACAGTGTCACTCCCTTCCCACCCTCCCTGGCCAGTAAACACATGGACCACTTTAGGAGGGTGAACTACATCACACACAGACAGTGTCCAATCCCTTCCCACCCTCCCTGGCCAGTAAACACATGGACCACTTTAGGAGGGTGAACTACATCACACACAGACAGTGTCACTCCCTTCCCACCCTCCCTGGCCAGTAAACACATGGACCACTTTAGGAGGGTGAACTACATCACACACAGACAGTGTCACTCCCTTCCCACCCTCCCTGGCCAGTAAACACATGGACCACTTTAGGAGGGTGAACTACATCACACACAGACAGTGTCCACTCCCTAGAAATCCCCCAAAGTGACATATATAAAAGCAGCTTCCAGGGGACGGTGGTAACATAAGCATGCGTACACATGCCCCAGTCCACTCCTGAGATATGTATACACATTTAAAGCAGAAATAGCCCTGCGTACTAGCGAAATTTTTATTTTGTTAAAAATGATTTATTTCTAATTTTAAGCAGTCTACTGTTTTGATATATAATAATAACTGTAATTAATCCTCATGGCTACGCTCAGAGAAACCAAAAAAAAACTGAAAAAGGTTTCCGTGATATCAAAATCAATACATAACATTAAATTTGGGTAAATAGCAAATGAGGCCAAATACACAAGTGAGCTAGCGAGGGCAAACATACTTGAGCTAACCCTACTGACCTACCTCTCTCTACCTGGGAATGCGTTCCAAGGAGTTTTGCAACAACTGAGAATGCTCCAGCTTCAGTGTGATATGTTTGTCTGAACTGTGGCAAGAAAATGTAGGTGAGACTGGGATGACTGAAGCTGTCTAGACAGTCCAGCTGTGAGCAGTGACTTACAGACTTATTGCAGCGTCTGGGTTGTGATGAAATGGAACGTCTGGTTCTAAGACTCACAAAGTCTGTTTCTGCAGCAAAGTGGTAGATATCTGATTAGATATGGTGTGAGTAACTGGCAAGTATTTGCTGGAACAGTTTCCTAGAAGTTTGGCCTTGAAAATTAGCTGCTCTTGCCAAAGAAACTGCCAAAAAGTGGGAAAATAATAAAAAGTTGGGATGCTTATTAAACACGGTAATTCTCTCTAAATTTTGCAAAGATTGGGGCGTGTGTTATAGATGGGGGCATGTTATGCATGGAAACTTACAGATTGTCCTTTACGTTTGAGCTTAGTAACCTGATTGTAGGAGCCTTGAAATGTATCCTTCATCCTTTATACACATTTTGGGTTTAGGAGGGTGAACTCAACCAAACATCAACTCACCACTCCTGGCCAGTAAAAACCCTGACCACTTTAGAGGTGAACTCCACACACAGACAGTGTCCTCCTTCCCACCCTCCTGGCCAGTAAACACATGGACCACTTTAGGAGGGTGAACTACATCACACACAGACAGTGTCACTCCCTTCCCACCCTCCCTGGCCAGTAAACACATGGACCACTTTAGGAGGGTGAGCTACATCACACACAGACAGTGTCACTCCCTTCCCACCCTCCCTGGCCAGTAAACACATGGACCACTTTAGGAGGGTGAACTACATCACACACAGACAGTGTCACTCCCTTCCCACCCTCCCTGGCCAGTAAACACATGGACCACTTTAGGAGGGTGAACTACATCACACACAGACAGTGTCACTCCCTTCCCACCGTCCCTGGCCAGTAAACACATGGACCACTTTAGGAGGGTGAACTACATCACACACAGACAGTGTCCAATCCCTTCCCACCCTCCCTGGCCAGTAAACACATCAACCACTTTAGGAGGGTGAACTACATCACACACAGACAGTGTCCAATCCCTTCCCACCCTCCCTGGCCAGTAAACACATGGACCACTTTAGGAGGGTGAACTACATCACACACAGACAGTGTCCAATCCCTTCCCACCCTCCCTGGCCAGTAAACACATGGACCACTTTAGGAGGGTGAACTACATCACACACAGACAGTGTCACTCCCTTCCCACCCTCCCTGACCAGTAAACACATGGACCACTTTAGGAGGGTGAACTACATCACACACAGACAGTGTCACTCCCTTCCCACCCTCCCTGGCAAGTAAACACATGGACCACTTTAGGAGGGTGAACTACATCACACACAGACAGTGTCCACTCCCTAGAAATCCCCCAAAGTGACATATATAAAAGCAGCTTCCAGGGGACGGTGGTAACATAAGCATGCGTACACATGCCCCAGTCCACTCCTGAGATATAGCCCTGGGTACTAGCGAAATTTTTATTTTTGTTAAAAATGATTTATTTCTAATTTTAAGCAGTCTACTGTTTTGATATATAATAGTTACTGTAATTAATCCTCATGGCTACGCTCAGAGAAACCAAAAAAAACTGAAAAAGGTTTCCGTGATATCAAAATCAATACATAACATTAAATTTGGGTAAATAGCAAATGAGGCCAAATACACAAGTGAGCTAGCGAGGGCAAACATACTTGAGCTAACCCTACTGACCTACCTCTCTCTACCTGGGAATGCGTTCCAAGGAGTTTTGCAACAACTGAGAATGCTCCAGCTTCAGTGTGATATGGTTGTGTGAACTGTGGCAAGAAAATGTAGGTGAGACTGGGATGACTGAAGCTGTCTAGACAGTCCAGCTGTGAGCAGTGACTTACAGACTTATTGCAGCGTCTGGGTTGTGATGAAATGGAACGTCTGGTTCTAAGACTCACAAAGTCTGTTTCTGCAGCAAAGTGGTAGATATCTGATTAGATATGGTGTGAGTAACTGGCAAGTATTTGCTGGAACAGTTTCCTAGAAGTTTGGCCTTGAAAATTAGCTGCTCTTGCCGAAGAAACTGCCAAAAAGTGGGAAAATAATAAAAGGTTGGGATGCTTATTAAACACGGTAATTCTCTCTAAATTTTGCAAAGGTTGGGGGGTGTGTTATAGATGGGGGCATGTTATGCATGGAAACTTACGGTATTGGTGTTTACGGTTTGAGCTTAGTTTCCTGATTATGTAGGAGCCTTGGAAATTTATCATCATTTTATTTCTACTTGTTGATTTTTTATGAAAACCAAACCAACCAACCAACCAAGCAACCAACCAACCAACCAACCAACCATCCAACCAACCAACCAACCAAGGCCCGCACTAAAGGCACGTGTCTGCCCTTGGCTGGTCCACCAACAGGTGGTGAGAGCTAGTTGGGATTAGAAAAGAGTCCCAAGTAAACACAAATCATCAGACCACTGGTCAATCCCACTGGTCAGCCCTTGACCAATGTGTTTACTCTGTCAACACCCCCACCTGTGGTCAGCATGTGGCCAGTCTGCACTGACCAGGCCTTGTTTATTATGCTACTTTCCCACACACCAGCTGAGGCTGGCAGATTGGAGGTGTGCAATTCCTGAGCTACTAGATGTTCAATATCACCTCCCTGTCCTACACTCTCAGTCGTCATAGAGGGAAACAGGGCACTCTGAGGCTGGCAGATTGGAGGTGTGCAATTCCTGAGCTACTAGATGTTCAATATCACCTCCCTGTCCTACACTCTCAGTCGTCATAGAGGGAAACAGGGGACTCTGCAGGGAAACAGGGGACTCTGCAGGGAAACAGGGGACTCTGCAGGGAAACAGGGAACTCTGCAGGGAAACAGGGGACTCTGCAGGGAAACAGGGGACTCTGCAGGGAAACAGGGGATTCTGCAGGGAAACAGGGGATTCGACCAGTGAAACTAAAATAAATAATTAAAATCATTAAAGAAATTAAAAACAATTGCTAAAACGTAAAATATGTAAATAAATAATTTATTAAAATACTACTTTAAATTAGCTTATGGTCAAATCTTTACAATGTTATACTTTTTTTGATATTATTACACTGACCATATCGTTTCAAATTTACCACCTGCATAAAGTTTGATTATCAGAATAAAATTTGGTTACATGGCTGACCCTGTTAAATGTTACTACCACAGATCTTCTTAGAGAATGACAAAGAATACATAATTGTTGTGACCTTGAACAAATCCAAGCACAAGGATTAACATAAATCATTGCCATCATAACTCTTTCTACATTCATCTGAATAACTCATGGGTGATATATGTGCAGCAAGATAACTATCAATAAAATATTCTAATACACCAAAGTATGCCCTTCAAGAAGATATTAAAACTTAAGTAAATATGTCCTATATACATTAATATTTGAGAGCACGCAATGAGGCCTTACCAGACATGTTTTGGGGTTATCGAGGGTAACGCTGGTGTCTTGTTGAATGTAGAAAATGGCTCTCAAATCCGGTGCGGAAGAGAAGTCAGGGTCGAATGGACAAAACCCCGGACAAGTCTGCTCCCGACACACCCCATTCAGGGAAGATGGAACGCAAACCTTCGGGCAGTGCAAAGATAACCGCAATAAAGGTGAGTTGTCTTTTCACAGCATGTGCAGTTGTGTTCTGGTTACCGGCGTGCATTCGATTCATGTCTGGGTGTAGACTGCAGCACGGTAGATGTGTACGCTTTTTTGTGTCTTACCAAAGTTGTTTGTTCAGATTTCTGGTTGGCAGTAATTTCTGCAAGATGAAGACACAGATGTATCTGAGAACTCAGAGCTTGAAGTTGTCTGTTCAGGTTTTTGGATGGTTGTAGATTTCTACAAGATGGTTTCACCGAGATACAAGAGGGTGGACTGTGTTTGTTTTCTGAATGTAGGGCATATTGGAACATATACTTTTGTGTACATATCTTCATTGTTCTCAGTCAAGCAGCACATTATAAATACGATGCATAGCAGCACAGTGGTGTGATTCACATTATTAACACCACAGTGTAGTGGTGTACTTACTTATAAGTATAACATTTCATATTGATCCGTACTATAGAACTTAATTTGACTCTCTGAAAGAGACATATCGGCAGTCACAGAGGACACTTTTAAAGCTAGACTGGGCAGACAAATCTAAGATTCCCGTAGTGCATTCATTCATGTCTCTATATGTATTCAATGATCTTCAGATGTTTGCCAATTAATTTACAGACATAGACTGTTGATGGCTCAGTGTATTTGGTCCACATTGTCAACACCAGGATGTTCCAGGTCACAGACAGAGCTGTGTAATATTCAATGTTCCGAAAAGAATCTATAATGAGACAGCAAATTATTGAATTTAACTTAACTGTAAGGGACACGCAGCGGTCACCTGGATTGGACGTTTGTCTGTGATTGAACACAGGTGAACGACCTGACCTGAACAACTGAACCGGCCATAACAAGTGTCATTTGTATTGGCTTTCCACTTAGGAAGCCTCTAATGTTGCGGATGCAGATTGTATTACCATATCCAGTCCATGGCCCAGGCCAGTGACATCATTTATATCCTTCTAAAAGTTGTATGATTTTAAAAGACCATTTCCACTTCTTTGATGCCAATCTATTGTAGGTTTAGTCACAGAACTTTAAAGTTGTCAGTTTGTATGAGTAGAAATAATGGTTATGTCATCTGAAGACTACAATGGTGACACCTGGTGGAACTATGGTGGTGCCATCTGGATGTGTTTTGTGAATCAGTGTTGGTGTGACTATGCGTAAGCGTCACATATAAAGCATTGTGAGCTGCAGGAGTGGCCTAACATTTGGACATGATTTGAAAACTGTTTCTTTAGATGTGACAATTACCAAATAAGTTCATAGATTACGTGAAATTGTTCCTCAGCTTGATACTTGCTAAAACATGACGAGTTCCAAAACGTCAGCAAGTACAGCCCACGAATGCAAAATCAAGAACAACTTTGACTGTTGCACGAAACAAGATTCCTGATTAAGTCCACATGTGGTTGGGTTGAACACACGGGTGTGGAATTCCTGAAAGCTCGTTAGCATTGATTGAAATGCCAGACCAGTTGCTTGAACTCAACTTAGAAGGCTTCTGACCTGTGATAATCCTGACCCACATTTCTACCCCCCCATCACCACCACCAACATAGGACCTTGTTTTCCCCTGTTGGTACCAAGTGGTTCATCACACGGGGTGCATAGAGTGGGTTGCATTGATAGTCATATCACTGGGTCTTGGCTTGTCATCTTTGGCATATTCAGAATGCCATTATATAATATTTTGGTTTCAAACTGGTAAAATACTGCGCCATGATGTTATGAGTCATTTATGACGTTTTATTTTGTTGACATCGGATGGTGCGGTCACCATGCACACAGCGCTGTACGAACTAATGCAAGTCTCTGGTCTTTGCAGTCAATTGCACTTAGTTTCATTTGTTCGTTTGTGACATGGTCGGTATACTAGTCAGACTTTCAGATAACTCAGACAGTCATTCAGTCACTCTGTATGTATATGATTGTCTTTGTCAGTCAGTGTGTCTGTCTGTCCCTCCGTCTGTCTGCCTGTCGCCATCCCGCATTCTGTCCATCTTACCCTGCCATCTAAATAAACTGTTGCGTTGACATCCATATTGGCACTCGTTGACATTGTCCCTGCATAGCTCCAATGCCCAGATAAGTTGCCCAGAGAGGCAGTTTATGTAACGCTTCACTCCGGAACTGCGGAGTCAAACAGTCAGTCACGACACATTGTTTGTCAGATAAGTAGTTTGTTACGGCATTATCGCCATTATGCGAGGCTGGCACACATTAAATGTGCCTGGTGCGACCCACAGAGTCCATCACCATGGCCTCGTTTCAGCCATAAGCACTCTGTCATGGCCTGGATTCAGCTCACTCCCGTGGCCTCGTTTCAGTGGAACAAGTATTATGGTGTCATTGTCATAGATTTGTTGGTAGTAGGCCGCCAGGTGTCTGGGCCTGGTTGCAGGAGGTACTTTGCTGAAGCTGTCAGTCTACCTGTAGATCCAATAGATGCTGAGTGAAACGTCTTGTTTTGTTTCTGTTCAGTAAATTTGCCTCCTGATAGGTGATAATTGCAGTGACTTTTATACTTGGTAGCATATTTATTTGTGTTTTACTTTAGGTTTATAATTTATGCTGTAAACTGTTCATGTTGTCAGACATGCACGAACACACATACGCATGCACACTCAGACACACACACATATGTTTATAAATATTAATAAATATGTATATTATATATATATACTGTTCTAGGAAATTACCCATGGATATGCCAGAAAAGACAGTTACTCAAACCATATCTAATCAGATATATATATATATATATATATATATATATATATATATATATATATATCTGATTAGATATGGTTTGAGTAACTGGTCTTTTCCTGGCATATCCATGGGTAATTTCCTAGAACAGTTCTGTAGTAGTTTGGCTCTTAGTCCAACTTTTCCTGAACTTAGCAAAGTAAGTGCCAAAAATGGGGAATATAATACATGTGTATGTGTGTTTGTATGTATATGTATATATATATATATATATATATATACATATATATATATATATATTATATAATGTATATATATAATGTGGTTATATATGCATTCAATCTGTGATGTAGTATCGTTGTACTGTGTATTTTACCTAAGTGTGTACATACTGCATGTATGTATTTATGCATCACATGCACAGATGCACGAGTACGTGTGCATCCATAGGTCTTTGTCACCAGCACATTTCTTCGACCCAACATGGTCGACAAAGGCTGACGCATGGAATCCTAGTTCATGGCAGTGCCACTGGTGGCAGCACTGTCACGCGCCATGTGACATCACCGGTGTGTTGTCCCGCCCAGCTGTTGCTGGGCCACAAGTGTCGCGATCAATACCGTGCTCGCTGAGCCAGATACATAATTGATGCGAACAAGCTCGAACTCACTGGCTGCTGCAGCATCACCGGCCCGAGCATGCAGTGCTAATTACCACACTTCTCACACGCTGCCATGCACGTCTGCGCACACACGCACGCACACGCTCAACCAGAATGTTAACTTAGCAAATTCATCAAGGCGCTCGGAATAAAAATCATCTCTTGTATGCATCATTCCCGTGGATTAGCATGAAACCGCCGGTCACCCCTCGGTGTATAGCAATGGACCGGTCCGCATGTGCACAGCATGTGCATGTTTGCTGTACATATTTTATCACAGTCCTGATGCTCATTGTGTTGGAGTATTGATTGATGGTTGGTTCAGTCCACCGGGCAGTGGGTCCCAACTAGGTGCAGCTTAGGTAATGCAGCCGTTTCCCGCGGAGCGTATGGGAGGTCCCAGGTGAGATGCCCGCATCGATTGCCATCGGTGCCCGCAGATTTATCCGCGTGACTTTTCCCATTGATTTCTGATTGGTCGCGCCGATGTCGACATGTGAACAGTCGTTTGAAATACAACCGCATCATCATAAACACAGGAACAGTTCAATGAAAGATGGAGCTGCCCGTGCAGCTGTTGCTATAGCTACAGGTGTCGGCCAATGGGAGTGTGTCGTCACCGTCGTCGTGACAATCTGTGGTGACAGCGTCGGCCGCACGCAGTGAATGGACTCGGCCGCTTTGATTGGACGGCGACCGTTTGACCGAGGTGTCGCCACTGCTGCTCGCCGAGCCGTGTGCTTTGTCGACGCAATAGCACCATGATGACGCCGGTAGTACCACTGTCGCTAATGATAATGACAAGGTCACTGCGCTGTGACAATGGCTTCCGCGAGGACGACGGCAAACTGCAGGTGAATGGGACCGACGACACCGACGCGAGACGGACGTGTGACACCAGTTGAAGAACCTGACGACAATCTTGACGCGACGCTGGAGGATGTAGACAGATAATACATGCGTGATATGATCAGTGCGGCGTCGTCGTCGTCGTCGTTGTGCATGCGGGTGTGCATCAGTGCTCGCTGTGTTGACATCACTAGACTGTGGACAGTGCAAGGCAGACGTCAGTGCAAAGACACCTGGATGCTGCAGCTCACAATGCTTTGTGGGCACTTAGACATGTAAATCAGTGAGTCACGGACAGCGAGATTCCTCCATCAGTCGTGTTTGGATACGTCTGAGTCAAATCTTGCTTACTGGAAGTGGATAAAGTGCAAGTGTTCAGGAAACTGACTCCTTATGTATTGTCGTGTGGGCGCCACACAATGTACCGTAATCACTGCGTCAGTGAGGACACGTCTTGTAAGGCCCCCGCCATTCGAGCATGCGTCACCTGAAGCCTGCTGTCATTCTTGACTTGCACTGCCTCGACCCGGAAAACGCGTTGTTTTTCCTGGTATTTTCATTGGCCGGGGTTGCTTGAGGGCACACTTGCATCAGCACACAAGACTGGGGGCCGGTGACCACAGAGGGCACTTCCAAGGGCGATAAGCGGCTCTCGGAGGTAACCACCTTAGTGGGAAAACATTCCCCGGTAGTTGTTTGGAAGCCGGCCGGATATATTTAGCAGGGTTTCTTATTTTAGTCACATTCGACTGAGCGTATTCAGTGTCACTGCTTGGTCGGTCGTTGTTTCTACAGATCAATCACAGTTTTCGGGTGTGAAGTACAGGCTGCTTGTACACAAACACACACACATGTGCAGCGGATGTGGCTTGATTTGGAATAAATAAAGCGATTGCCTTGAATGGGGCATGTGGGATTGGAAGTAACTGGCTGGATTCGATGGCAATCAGAGTACCAGTATTTGTGGTTTATATCCATCTCACAAATGCCGTTAGAACATTGAGGACATAGAAGCTGGTGAACAGATACACAAAGCTTCATGGAGACAGAAGACTGGTGTGTGTATTTGTACAAGTTACAGCTGGTGACAGCTTGACCACAGTTGACCGCTCGCTGCTGGATACTGTTGACCACCACGAAATGTTGTTTGTGGTTGGTTAGGTAAGGTTGTCAGACGTTGCGTATCTATTGCATATTGACGTGTGCCAGCCACGGTGATTCACTGAAGCGCATTGTTTGGCACATATGAAAGCCTGATCGTGTGATCCATCATCTTTGACCGGCCGTCACTCAGGCCAGGGTGTGGCCTAGAGGCTGTCAGTGCTCGCAAGAGAAGACAAGATGAATCCAGGCGACTAGAGTTGCCGGACTGCCGCAGTCACTTTGTGGCTCAGCTGACAGCGATGAATGATTTAGTCGGACGGATGTGTTCTCTTACTGCATCTTCCATTGGTTGCGTGTGCGCCAGCGTCGAGGCACGGTGCTGCCACCTGCTGTGTGCCAGACTGCCGCGTCTCCTCGCTCACATGTCTTAGTTCGGTGCGTGGGTGGTGAGGTAGTCACAGCCTCCATGCACTCAGCAGATACACATGTAGAGTTCACCAACCGAGGATATATAAACAGTTGATTCCACTTTGACTGATACTGGAATACACCTACCACAGTCACTGATGTCAAGCACGAATTTCACCGGCACGGAGCTGGACATACCGCTTGACCGCGCCGGAAGCTGCAGGTGACAAACACTGACCGGTCAGCTCGGACATGTATGGCTGCCGCCACTGACGGCCGACGCGGACGCGCCATCATGGGCAGAAGGATGCAGAAGCGGAGCAAGTTTTTTAAGTTCTTCTCATGTCTCGGGGGGAAGTCGGAGGACGTCGCCACTGACGACCCAGTCCTCATCTCATCCACACTCCCCTCGTCCACGTCACCCGTGTGTATTGTCAAACTAGAGGACGTCACGGTGAGGAACATAGATGGGGAAGGGGTAGGGGGTTAATAGCACTTGAGGGTAGAGGACTAGAGGGTGAATAGCACTCGAGGATAGGGGGTTAATGGCATTTTTTATCACACAGTTTAAGAGTGCTCTGGTGTGCGTGTGCGTGTGCGTGTGCGTGCGTGCGTGCGTGCGTGTGTGCGTGTGGGCATGCTTCCGTTTGTGTGCATGTGAGTGTGTGTTTGTGTTTGCGTATATACATGAATGTGCACATCTAACAGTATTCAAGATAGTGTATGTAATTATGTATAGTATATTTATTTTTTATTACATGCATGTGTTGATCCATGTGTTTCAGTATATGATACATGCGTGCATGTGCGTGCGTGCGTGTGTTGGTGTGCGTTTATATAATTGTGTGTATATTATATACAGCTTGTATATACATAATATATATATATATATATATATATATATATATATATATATATATATATATATATATATTTGTTTGTGTGTCGTTTTCCACCATTACCTTTGTCTGTCAGTTTTTATTTCACCTAAGGGGCCTGGTAAATATAGCATAGTAACATTGTAGCTAATAAACGAGCCATGCATGATCCTACTAAAAAATACTATTTGGTATAATTTCTTTCAAGCTATTGCCTAAGGCACTCAGTTGATTTGAAAATAATTATACACTCACTTGTGTACAATATATATATATATGTATATATATATATATATATATATTTCTCTCTCTCTCTCTCTCTCTCTCTCTCTCTCTCTCTCTCTCTCTCTCTCTCTCTCTCTCTCTCTCTCTCTCTCTCTCTCTCTCTCTCTCTCTCTCTCTCTCTCTCTCTCTCTCTCTCTCTCTCTCTCTCTCTCTCTCTCTCTCTCTCTCTCTCTCTCTCTCTCTCTCTCTCTCTCTCTCTTCTCTCTCTCCCCCCTACACACACACACACACCTGGAGAATTCGCTTGATGTCTTACCTCGGTCACATCCAGACCCGTACATCTGACTTTGTACACGTCTGGCAGCTATGAATAGCTTAGACCGCTGCGTTCCCGCGCCAGTTAGACCTAGTGCATGGCAATCATTCCGGGAAGCAGGTTCACTAAACGCCACTCGCTCACTTTCAGGTAGGAATATTTATATTTGCAACACGATATTCTTATAAACGTGTGTCGTAACGTTCACCCAGATCGAGTGCGAATGTTGGGTTCGGGAATCGGATGTTCGACGGAAGCCGCAGTGGCAGTTTACGTGGTTCAGTGGACGGCTTTGGTCCGTCTCGGTTACACTCAGGCGGGCGTTGTTGGTTGGAAGTTTGTGAGATATCCTGGTAAACAGAACACTGTCGTGGAGGAAGTGATAACTGGCTCGCTACATCCTATTAAGGTATACAGCGGGAATGGGAAATGGGTAACAACACTGGAGGGAAACAGGAATGGTGACGGGATGTGGAAAAATTGTGCGGCCAGTCCCAGTGCCAGCCCCACCACGTCTGACGGAAGGGAAAAGCAAGAAACGCGAAACATCTTGTCCTATGTTAAAGGAATTTTTTATGTACTTCAGGGTTTCCAAAGAATGAGTAAGGAGCTTCACTGATAGAAGGGTAGTGTGTGTTGTGAGACTTCACTGATGGAGGGGTAGTGTGTGTTGTGAGACTTCACTGATAGAAGGGTAGTGTGTGTTGTGAGACTTCACTGATAGAAGGGTAGTGTGTGTTGTGAGACTTCACTGATAGAAGGGTAGTGTGTGTTGTGAGACTTCACTGATAGAGGGGTAGTGTGTGTTGTGAGACTTCACTGATAGATGGGTAGTGTGTGCTGTGAGACTTCACTGATAGAGGGGTAGTGTGTGTTGTGAGACTTCACTGATGGAGGGGTAGTGTGTGTTGTGAGACTTCACTGATAGAGGGGTAGTGTGTGTTGTGAGACTTCACTGGTAGAGGGGTAGTGTGTGTTGTGAGACTTCACTGATGGAGGGGTAGTGTGTGTTGTGAGACTTCACTGATAGAGGGATAGTGTGTGTTGTGAGACTTCACTGATGGAGGGGTAGTGTGTGTTGTGAGACTTCACTGATGGAGGGGTAGTGTCTGTTGTGAGACTTCACTGATAGAGGGATAGTGTGTGTTGTGAGACTTCATTGATGGAGGGGTAGTGCGTGTTGTGAGACTTCACTGATGGAGGGGTAGTGTGTGTTGTGAGACTTCATGTGGAGGGGAGTGCGTGTTGTGAGACTTCACTGATAGAAGGGTAGTGTGTGTTGTGAGACTTCACTGATAGGAGGGGTAGTGTGTGTTGTGAGACTTCACTGATGGAGGGGTAGTGTGTGTTGTGAGACTTCACTGATGGAGGGGTAGTGTGTGTTGTGAGACTTCACTGATGGAGGGGTAGTGTGTGTTGTGAGACTTCACTGATGGAGGGGTAGTGTGTGTTGTGAGACTTCATTGATGGAGGGGTAGTGTGTGTTGTGAGACTTCACTGATGGAGGGGTAGTGTGTGTTGTGAGACTTCACTGATGGAGGGGTAGTGTGTGTTGTGAGACTTCACTGATGGAGGGGTAGTGTGTGTTGTGAGACTTCACTGATGGAGGGGTAGTGTGTGTTGTGAGACTTCACTGATGGAGGGGTAGTGTGTGTTGTGAGACTTCACTGATGGAGGGGTAGTGTGTGTTGTGAGACTTCACTGATGGAGACTACACTGATAGAGGGGTAGTGTGTGTTGTGAGACTTCACTGATGGAGGGGTAGTGTGTGTTGTGAGACTTCACTGATAGAGGGGTAGTGTGTGTTGTGAGACTTCACTGATGGAGGGGTAGTGTGTGTTGTGAGACTTCATTGATGGAGGCGTAGTGTGTGTTTTGAGACTTCACTGATGGAGACTACACTGATAGAGGGGTAGTGTGTGTTGTGAGACTTCTCTGATAGAGGGGTAGTGTGTGTTGTGAGACTTCACTGATGGAGGGGTAGTGTGTGTTGTGAGACTTCACTGATAGAGGGGTAGTGTGTGTTGTGAGACTTCACTGATGGAGGGGTAGTGTGTGTTGTGAGACTTCACTGATGGAGGGGTAGTGTGTGTTGTGAGACTTCACTGATGGAGGGGTAGTGTGTGTTGTGAGACTTCACTGATGGAGGGGTAGTGTGTGTTGTGAGACTTCACTGATGGAGGGGTAGTGTGTGTTGTGAGACTTCACTGATAGAGGGGTAGTGTGTGTTGTGAGACTTCACTGATGGAGGGGTAGTGTGTGTTGTGAGACTTCACTGATGGAGGGGTAATGTGTGTTGTGAGACTTCACTGATGGAGGCGTAGTGTGTGTTGTGAGACTTCACTGATAGAAGGGTAGTGTGTGTTGTGAGACTTCACTGATGGAGGGGTAGTGTGTGTGTGTTGTGAGACTGGATATGTTAGAGTTGGGATAAGTGAAGTGAAACCCAAAACCTTGGATGAGGAGCAGATGTGGTATCAACTGCCGCTGTACTCGGCTACAGCAATTACCTGCCAGCCAGACCAGGCAGACTTCCATCACTAGCTCCTGTCATCTTTCATCCCAGTACAGTACGACTGTCTCTTTGAACTGAGGCAAGTTTTTTCTAGCAGAAAGATGACCCTGTTACGCACCCCTGGATGAGTAGAATTGGGGAGCAGTTAGTTTGCTCTCTGGAGTTCATTGCCCTAATTGAAATGGGGTGGAAAAGAGAGTCACATACTGGATTCTCCCCGTTCCACCACCCCTGTAAACAATATGGTACATGGCATGGCAAGCACATTTCAAGAGCAGAAAACATCTGTGACATCTAGACAGTACTTGAGACAACATTTGTCAGCTGGTTCTGTCACATATCAACCTGTTGGTCTAGATCATCCTTATTTACAAGGGCAGTCAATTCCACCAGGATCATTCCCAGCTTCAGATTTCTGCTGCAGACACCCTGTAGTATTGAGAGCAGAAAAAACAGTTAAAATCTTAACTTAAATTGAGATTTTCTGTTTTTCATTTTTAATGTGTTACAGAGAAGTTAGACCAACTGTGAGATTGCATTCGTAAGCCCGAGACTTTCCAGTTCCAGTGTTGCATCCACAAAATGTTGACACTGTAATCAACATTCAACTGGTAAACAGCATACCACTAGTAAACAGCATACCACTAGTAAACAGCTGCAGCTAGTGTTTTTCTTATGGTAGCAAGCATCCATATAGAAAATGTGTTTTCGGGCAAGAATTTGTTTACTTTTAACTGTATGAATACAGACGTTCCTGAACCACTCCAGCTGGAAAACGTTTGCCATGCCCAAATCCTAGTACGGCACTTAAGTCGAGTTAAATGAAGAATACATACAGTCCTTGCGGGACCCAGATGTAATGAGACGATAGTGACAGGCACATCTGCATGGTTTACAGGATCTTATTAGCAGGTATTCACAATGACGGTACCCATCGTACCACCTTCAGAAAGGCAGACGCAGTGCTGTAGGCCACACAGCTTTCACAACCGTACAATGGCTGTTGGTTTCACAACACTAGGTTTCACTGGACCGCCACTGCTAAGTGATTACAGTGTGTGAACATGAATTAATATAATGATCCAGTCACCCAGATTTAATTACAGCGTCCACAAGCCGCATGATTGCGAAAATAATTGATCTTGTTATGCGGCGTCCGGCGAGCATAAATAATGCCGGTTGAGAAAACTGAATGCATTACGTGTGCGCGTGCCGTTATCATAATATATTCTTTCTGCCGCAACACCACCGCTGCAGTGATCTATGCCTTCAGCGACAAGAATATATCATCTAAAAATACGTCCCTTATAATTAGATGTGGCCCGGTTTTGATGCCTGCCATTTGCGTTTTGGAATTCATCCCGCGTGCCCGGGTCAGAAAACGTTCTAAATTGGTTGGCTGTCTGTGTGTGAACTGTGTCCTCATAAGACTGTGGGCAGTGAATGTAGGAAAGACGCTTGTTCCTGAGTTAGAGCCAGGATTGTCGTTTCGCGTCACGACTATTGATTTTTACGGCCGCCACCATATTGGCTCTTTGATAAGTTGTCCATTTACTGCAGTTTGGCGGTGTGCTACAGGGAAATAATGGCCTAGATCGGCCATAATACATCAGAAATAACAGCCGTTAGACCAAGGATCGAAAATAATATACACCCTTCTCACGACTGAAGCAGTGTTCTGTGTTGATCTCCATTAATATACTGTCTTGTGTATATACTGCAGAGACAACACAGAAATGTTGCTAGCCTCGTTGTGTGTTATTAAGTAGTGGCCGTTGTACGATTGCGGTGTACTTCACCCAAAACAACTTTTGTAATGATTTGTTTCATCAATTTGATGGAATAGATATTACAGAGGTCGCGTGTAGATATGTTTCAAATGAAATATAGACAATTTACTGTAGCACTTTACAATACATACAAATCAAAGCAAATAACATAATATATACTAACGTAAAGGGAACAATAAGGGAAAACATTATATAATATTATATTCCCTTTCAGAAGAATATGTTTTTATTTTTGTAACATCTTTATAAAACATTACAAAGCATACATTATACCACCACCAAAGTACATATCTGGGCACGTCTTCACTGCATTCCTTTCTGAGCAGACATTCACTTCGTTCTTCCCTCTTGCTTCAAGCACAAGCCTGAGACCATGTAGGCTTCTAACGTTTTGTGAAGTACACAGTTCTCTCTCGCCATGCAGGCATTCTGCCGTTGAGGAATGTCACATTTAGTGGAGTCAGTCGGCCCATGTGGGAAGGCTTACTAGCAGCATTGGTAATTCAACGGGAGGTTGTTCGGTGCGGTGCGGGAAATGTCGGCTGCTCTAGTTTTTACTCAGAGCAGGTCTGGTGAACAGGAGACAACGTTTGTGAGAGACGACTGGGGACGTGACTGATCACACAATGGTAGGGCATTGGCAGGAGTAAGAGTGAATTCTGATACTGTTCACTGGTGAAAATCAGCTTTGTTTTGTTGCCTCTGACAGGCCTAGATTATTGGATCCGTTTCCCCAACCTGAAACCACGGATGTCAGGGGAATCGGCAATGGCGGTGCTGCTTACATGGATATCTGGGGGTTTGGCATTGATAGGAAAGGAGCTGGAAGGAAGTTGTTAGGAATGGAGTTGGAGGGAAATTGATAGGAATGAGGTCGATACGATGACACTTGGAGGGAAGTCGATAGGAGGGAAGTCGATAGGATGAAAGTGGCAGGGAAGTCAGTAGTACAGGAGCTGGGTGAGAGTTGATGGAATGGAGGTTGATGGGAGTAGGAGGGAAGTCAGTAGGATGGATGTTGGTACACCGGGAGCTGGAGGGTAATGGATGGGATAATAGTTTATGAGAGCTAGAGAGGAGTTGATATGATGGGAGCTGGGGTAGGTCCATATGTCAGGTGTGTAGAGAGTTTGCTGCTTTCAGAACCTCACTGCCACGGCCTCGTATGAGGACGGGCGGGGCACAGAGGAACCGCCTCTGGCCCAGCCCGAGGACCTCGCGGAGGAGGTAAGTGGTTGCGTCGCTGTTGTACAGTACAGCTCCTTCATGTTGTCTCGTGTCTCCACCACTGCCTCCTGCTCCTCCTGGCTGTACGACCTCTCTCTGTCTGTACTTGGGTGGCAGATTGGTTGATGTCTTAGTGCCGATGTAAGGGTACAGGTGTTATCTGGGTGGTGCAGGTGTTGGTCAGGGTGGTGCAGGTGATAGGATGGCGTGGGTGTCAGTCAGGATGGTGCGTGTGTCAGGATGGTGTGGGTGTCAGGGTGGTGTGGGTGTCAGGGTGGTGTGGGTGTCAGGGTGGTGCAGGTGTCAGGGTGGTGTGGGTGTCAGGGTGGTGCGGGTGTCAGGATGGTGCAGGTGTCAGGGTGGTGCGGTTGTCAGTGTGGTGTGGGTGTCAGGGTGGTGCGGGTGTCAGGGTGGTGCGGGTGTCAGGGTGATGCGGGTGTCAGGGTGGTGCAGGTGTCAGGGTGGTGTGGGTGTCAGGGTGGTGTGGGTGTCAGGGTGGTGCAGGTGATGCAAATCTTCTTGTTGTCGTGTTCTGTACAGCCTGAAGAAGTGTCAACTACTGCTGTAGAGGCTTTGACCGTGAGAGTCGTGTATTAGCCAGTCACTTTTATCTCATGGATGTCTATTTTTTAATTGGCAGTCACACAGTGTGTCGTTTTTCCTGACACGTCATTTAGTGTCATGTTGTCAGCTGTTTGTCTACATGGCTAGTCAACCCATGTTTAATTGCACTGCATGTTTTACATATCGGGCACCGCTGTTGTTTACGTTTTCGCATTGCACCCATTGTGAAAGGCTGCAGCAGTATGAAATGGAAGTGTGTTGTTATAAACAGTCAGTCAGTTCATCATTCCCACTGCACCAGTGGGTGGGTCAGATTTGTCAGAAGGAAACTGGCTAAGTTGTTCTACTTAACAGTGTTATATTAATAACTTTATCACGAACAATTACATTTATGACAAAGTTACAGTTGCCTCAGTTATGAGCACTTTCAAACATGGGTCACGAAAACGCAGTTTTGCAACAGGCATTATGTTTCATAAAAATAAATCTATCTCCATAGCAACACAAAATTCCATTACCTGTGTCATCATTAACAGATATTGACACATTAGCCAGTTATATCTTGCGAGACGGTGCACGTTATCAGCGACTGCTGGCGGCAACTGGTCAGCAAGCTGGACTTTATGCCTTTCTGCACATCCAGTGCACACATTTGATGACAATGTCTGATTTGCTGCACCTGCAGTTGTCAGAGCCTCTGTCCATATGCAACAGCTTACTGTCAGCCTGCGTTGTTCTTTTCACAGTCGGTTCCGTGTTTACCTTAGGAGCACCATTACGTTGTTACATGGCATAAGGTTGTTAGCGTAGCGCACTGCATTATGGGATATCATAACTATGTATGTGTTTGTTTCTGCGTAAAAAGGCAGCGACCGGGTGATTTACGTGGACGGTTGTATCTCAGCGGCAGATTTGTTGGAATCGGTGTCGGCACTGCTGGCAGATGCCTGGTTAGGCTGTGAAATGTTTGGTTGCGTCATGTGACCTGGTTGCTGTGGCGATACCAAGAGCAAATTTGCAACGTATGCAATGTGTGTGGAGTGTAGAAAGCTGAATGAGTTAATCTGAAATAGACGAGAAGTCATTGTCACTGTTGCCAACTGGCTTGGAGTTATTACATCGCTGTCACTGTCGCTGCCACCAGAGTAGGAACTGGTGGACGACAGCAACAAAATGGATACAGTGACACCAAATGGAGTAACAACAGTGAGAGAGAAGATAGTTGTGCAGGACGGAGAAGTGGATAATAAAATGAAGAGTTTGCGCAGGAAATGGATTGTGCAGAAAGTGGAGTTTGTGGAAGGACTGGAGGAGTCTATGTGAAGTGTTGAACTGGTGTTGTAGATGGCGGACTGTTAAGTTACAGTTGACATGTCTAACACCAGGGGCCGGGTTGGCATTGCATATTCTGCAGCTGTTGTGTCCTTGTCAGTATGGCTGGTCATTTGACCTGGTAGGAGACAGTTTGTAATGACGCATTTTATGCATTTTCAGTGTTTATTGTGTTTTATTAGTTTCTGCCATGTTTTCTTCAGTAATTGTTTTGCATTGCTGTGTGGTGTTGTATTGTGTTGTGTTGTCTATCGTCCGTAGCCGCAAGTAGAATAGTTTAATTTAAACGCCTCAGAATGAACATTGTAATTGTCAGCTGTTTTGTGGGCAGCTGTTTTTGTATTGCTGTACACTTTACTGTACAGTCTTATATATTTCATCCTAAAGTTTCAAGCTGTTTGTCTCTTTTAATCCATTTGGAAATTGCTTTCCTGGTGTTCAATGCTATCAGATGTAATCTTGATTGTGTGATTTTGTTGTTTACAATATCAGTGTTTAAGCTGATTTTGATTGTATTCAACAACATTGACATGTATTCAGAGAGTTGTGTTATTGATTTAGTCACATGATATGCCACCTTTTTGTACATTCTAACCTTGCAGAATTCAATGATCTATTAAATCAAATTAGAGCACCCTAATGAATTTCACACCTAAGATAATCAGGTTGGTTTTTATTTATTATTTAATTTTAAAAAGATTATTTAAATGTTTTTATTTTCCCATCTTTAGGAACAGGCTGAGACACCAAAAAAGAGTGTAGTACCAACGGAAGAACCCTCAATGATGCCCCAGCCGTCTTCCTCAACTGTGGAGCAACCCCAGGGTACAGAGCCCCCTCAGGAGGGGGTGGGGGAGACAGAGGAGACCCCTGAGGGGGAGGATGAGGTACTCCAGGTGGAGATGCCCCCTCCCATGGATGAGATCCAAACCCACGCCCTCCCCCCAATCGGGGACACCTCCCAGGAAGACGTCCAGTCTAAACTGGTGAGTTCCCTACTTGAATTTTTATGTGATTATGTAAGGGAGGATGGTGCAAAATGATGTAGGGGACAGTGGGGCAAAATGATGTAGGGTAGAGTGGGGCACAATTGCATATGGTGAGCAGGGCTGTGTGGTACACAGGTAAGGAAGTGATTCAAGATGACTGGACAATGCATTAGCCATTTTCCACAATTTTGCCCTTAAGGATGTCACACAAAAATACAGTGTTCAGAATTGCATGACAAGCTTTGTGATTGGCCTCCCCGTTTTTCTCACTCAGCCACTTCCGATGTCTGCGCTGGCTTCTTGTCCAATGCTGCATCATTTCTAAGATCTGTCCCATTACACAACATACCACTACACCTTCATGTCAACAATCATTGTATTTACATTCACTGCTTAGTCATCTGGTTTTTACTTTTTGTTCTTAGAGTCAATACTAATATTGGAACTACTGAAATATTTAAATATTGTGTTGTTTGTGCATCCTCTAAAGTGTAAGATATATATATATATATATCCTTTCTATGACTGGACATTAAAGTTATTACTATTATTATTGATTTTTCTGTAATGGTATAAAGTCTTTGGAACATGCTCCTCTTTAGTAATTAGATCAGTTGTAATTATTACACAATTATGTCGTTACTTAAAAACTCTTAGTTAAAACCCTGCTTATCCACCATAGTTTCCTGGCATGTCAATTAATCTGATGAGATCTTGAATAAATCTGATCAACCTTTTAATGTCTTAGTGCACCTGTGAACGTGATTTCCAAGAATTTTGGCACAGCAGTAGTTACCTCACTGCTCTTTTTGCCACTATGAGTAGGCTGAGTGATCTGGGTGGAGGTTTCAGTGCATTAGTCTGTTTTTAGTCTCTAAGAAGACACAAACAAACAAACATAGGATCCCCAGAAGCAGCTGTTTAAAGAGTCAAGGTTTTCCATGGGGCCTTGGGGCTGCTTCCACCCACTGGGGGGAAGAGCTGCTAAGTCAAAGGCAAAACCAACATTTTTGTCCTTTTTTGCTTTCCCTGAACGGTCAAAGACCTTGGCAGTGCCAGCTTTGTGTTTGTTTGTAAGCTTCCCCGAGCACCACTGCATGGGGAGTTGATTTAAAGTCATAGGGTACGATATATCATTGTGAGTGCAAGTGTTAAATAGTGGGGTGAAGTGTTGCAATTAAATCTTGAAATGATTAATGTATTAATTGACTTTACTCATAAACAACTTGTTTTCCCATTGGAATTTATTTTGCCATTAAAAGCAAAAAAGACAAATGAGATCTCTTGCACTCCATGAAGTCTTGCGACATGTTGTTACATGTGCGTTGTTCCAGTGTCATTTGAAATCACAATGTCCACATCTCCCCTGTTGCTGTATCACAATCCCAGGATTAATCTGCCCCTGTTCCCATCCCATGACCTGAAGTGAGGATATCTCCATCTCATCACGCTATCAGTGGATGAACCAGTCCTATCTGGTGGTCATCTCTCAAAGCTAGTGGTCATCTATCAGTTCTGGTGTGCTGGGACTAGGCTATATCCAACAGCCATAATGACCATGTCCAGTGACTGTGACAGTGCACGTCCCCAATGGAGCACCTACACTACTAATGTCCAGTAACATCTGGTCATCAGCACACACCGGCCTTAGTGACCTGCTCCAGTGGTCAGTTGTCCGGGCTGGACATAAATCACATTCAGTGGTCAATGCACTGTGCTTGATGTAATGGTCTTAATGATGAGAGCCACATTGAGGACAGCGTTGGGAAAACATTCCAAGAAATAGTGTCCATTCATCAGCAGTTGACACATGTTGATGTTACTGGCATTTACACAACCAGTGGTCATTTAATCACAGGTTTAATCAATTACTTTATTGTCCTTTGTGAGAATTAGTGCTTTCTGTGGCCGCCGGGGTTTGTAATGTTCTTGGTAGTCTTGCTTCAGTTAGTTTGCGGGAAATGGTGTTATCAGTTTTCAGAACCATTTAGTGGTGAAAGCTGCATTGTGTTTAGTGTGTTTATTGTTTAGAGTGTCATGTGGCTGTAATGACATGTAAATGGCTTCATTCATATATATATATATATATATATATATATATATATATATATATATATATATATATATATATATATATATATGTTATCAGTTTATGAATATCTCTGGCTCGACATTCAAACTGCGAACCATATATCAGGCTTGTAAAATCCCCCATGGTGTATCTTCAGTGTGTTTGTTCTGGTATAAAGAACATTGCATTAGCAATTTAGGGACAGGTAGTATTGGGTGGGTTAATGTCACCAAACCAGACATGTGTTTGAGAGGTAAATATGAGGCGAAGGAGCTCCTTGTGCGGTGACGAGAGTTTGCTTGTTCTTGCAGTCATCGAGTCCGTCGTTGAAGACGCAATCAGAAGGCACAGCAAGCATGACAGATCTCGCCCAGGAGATAGAGAACATTGTCAAACAACAGCTGGTAAGTAATTACTTCCATGTCTGACATATTCATGAATCTCCAACCTCCTTGTCTCTGGACATTGCGGGAGATGGATGATCATCATCTTTAAAATGGCGGCTGCAAATGTCAGAGAACTTGAAATATCATTGGATAGATCATTGTTCAAAACTTCACCCTAGATATATAGATATGTACCTTATATTCGTAATGATTTAGAAGAAAGTTCAAGAACGTTATCGTGTCTGTGGAATATTGGATGCCATCTTGAATGCCGCCTTTTCTGAAGGATGTATCTTGGGAACTTTTAAGGTGTTGCCTCAGTCACTCACAGGGATGTGTGGTGCAAAAGGCAACCCTTAAATTTGGGGAGTGCTTCACCTCTGACGTTCTCAATCACTGTTCTGGAGGGACCCACCCACCCTGATGATGTGATTGGCACCATCACTGTGTGATTGAGTTACTCTAAGATAATTGTTCAGTCGGCTGATTTCTTCCAGGTTCTGTGGTTGATAGTCCTTCTGTAGTAGTTGCCATTTGATTTGTGGCAGTCAGGACTAGTTGGTTTAAATTTATGGCAGTATTGGACTGTTGTTGTGTTAGTTAAGTTCATTTCTTTATTCTAGTCTAGGCGGCCTTGTGTACAGTCTAGGCCTGCCTTGTGTACAGTCTAGGCCTGCCTTGTGTACAGTCTAGGCCTGCCTTGTGTACAGTCTAGGCTGTTTCTCAGGTTCTTGTGATACAGTCTAGGCCTGCCTTGTGTACAGTCTAGGCCTGCCTTGTGTACAGTCTAGGCCTGCCTTGTGTACAGTCTAGGTTGCCTTGTGTACAGTCTAGGCTGGCCTTGTGTACAGTCTAGGCCTGCCTTGTGTACAGTCTAGGCCTGCCTTGTGTACAGTCTAGGCCTGCCTTGTGTACAGTCTAGGCCTGCCTTGTGTACAGTCTAGGTGGCCTTGTGTACAGTCTAGGCCGCCTTGTGTACAGTCTAGGCCTGCCTTGTGTACAGTCTAGGCCTGCCTTGTGTACAGTCTAGGCCAGCCTTGTGTACAGTCTAGGCCAGCCTTGTGTACAGTCTAGGCCTGCCTTGTGTACAGTCTAGGCCGCCTTGTGTACAGTCTAGGCCTGCCTTGTGTACAGTCTAGGCCGGCCTTGTGTACAGTCTAGGCCAGCCTTGTGTACAGTCTAGGCCAGCCTTGTGTACAGTCTAGGCCAGCCTTGTGTACAGTCTACGCCAGCCTTGTGTACAGTCTAGGCCGGCCTTGTGTACAGTCTAGGCCGCCTTGTGTACAGTCTAGGCCAGCCTTGTGTACAGTCTAGGCCAGCCTTGTGTACAGTCTAGGCCGGCCTTGTGTACAGTCTAGGCCAGCCTTGTGTACAGTGTAGGCCAGCCTTGTGTACAGTATAGGCAGCCTTGTGTACAGTCTAGGCCAGCCTTGTGTACAGTCTAGGCCGGCCTTGTGTACAGTGTAGGCCAGCCTTGTGTACAGTCTAGGCCAGCCTTGTGTACAGTCTAGGCCAGCCTTGTGTACAGTCTAGGCCAGCCTTGTGTACAGTCTAGGCCAGCCTTGTGTACAGTCTAGGCCGGCCTTGTGTACAGTCTAGGCCGGCCTTGTGTACAGTGTAGGCCAGCCTTGTGTACAGTGTAGGCCAGCCTTGTGTACAGTCTAGGCCAGCCTTGTGTACAGTCTAGGCCAGCCTTGTGTACAGTGTAGGCCAGCCTTGTGTACAGTCTAGGCCAGCCTTGTGTACAGTCTAGGCCGGCCTTGTGTACAGTCTAGGCCAGCCTTGTGTACAGTGTAGGCCAGCCTTGTGTACAGTCTAGGCCAGCCTTGTGTACAGTCTAGGCCAGCCTTGTGTACAGTCTAGGCCAGCCTTGTGTACAGTCTAGGCCGCCTTGTGTACAGTCTAGGCCAGCCTTGTGTACAGTCTAGGCCAGCCTTGTGTACAGTCTAGGCCAGCCTTGTGTACAGTCTAGGCCTGCCTTGTGTACAGTCTAGGCCGGCCTTGTGTACAGTCTAGGCCAGCCTTGTGTACAGTCTAGGCCAGCCTTGTGTACAGTCTAGGCCAGCCTTGTGTACAGTCTAGGCCAGCCTTGTGTACAGTCTAGGCCAGCCTTGTGTACAGTCTAGGCCAGCCTTGTGTACAGTCTAGGCCAGCCTTGTGTACAGTCTAGGCCACCCTTGTGTACAGTCTAGGCCAGCCTTGTGTACAGTCTAGGCCAGCCTTGTGTACAGTCTAGGCCAGCCTTGTGTACAGTCTAGGCCACCCTTGTGTACAGTCTAGGCCGGCCTTGTGTACAGTCTAGGCCAGCCTTGTGTACAGTCTAGGCCAGCCTTGTGTACAGTCTAGGCCAGCCTTGTGTACAGTCTAGGCCAGCCTTGTGTACAGTCTAGGCCAGCCTTGTGTACAGTCTAGGCCAGCCTTGTGTACAGTCTAGGCCAGCCTTGTGTACAGTCTAGGCCAGCCTTGTGTACAGTCTAGGCCAGCCTTGTGTACAGTCTAGGCCACCCTTGTGTACAGTCTAGGCCGCCTTGTGTACAGTCTAGGCCAGCCTTGTGTACAGTCTAGGCCAGCCTTGTGTACAGTCTAGGCCAGCCTTGTGTACAGTCTAGGCCAGCCTTGTGTACAGTCTAGGCCACCCTTGTGTACAGTCTAGGCCGGCCTTGTGTACAGTCTAGGCCAGCCTTGTGTACAGTCTAGGCCACCCTT